>SJYX01006687.1:292661-344437 GCA_006410675.1 Oreotragus oreotragus | reverse complement strand
TACTCCTTTTCCTATTTGGAACCAGTCTGTTATTCCATGTGCAGTTCTAACTGTTGCTTCCTGACCTGCATACAGATTTCTCAAGAGGCAGGTTAGGTGGTCTGGTATTCCCATCTCTTTCAGAATTTTCCACAGTTTATTGTGATCCACACAGTCAAAGGCTTTGGCATAGTCAATAAAGCAGAAATAGATGATTTTCTGGAACTCTCTTGCTTTTTCCATGATCCAGCGGATGTTGGCAATTTGATCTCTGGTTCCTCTGCCTGTTCTAAAAGCAGCTTGAACATCAGGGAGTTCACGGTTCACATATTGCTGAAGCTGGGTTCCTATTTCATGGGCAAGAGCTCACAGTCCAAGAGGGTCAGACATAAGAATAAGTGGATGTGATAACCCAAGTCTATAACAAAAAGGATGAATTCAGAGTATCACCTTCTACCAAATGAACAAATTCTATTTTGCCCCTAAAAGCCAGGTTTTCCTCTGGAGAGGCAGTGTGCTACGTGGTAAGGACAGGGGTTAAAAACCTAGCCGGGCCTGGGTTTGAATCCTGCATCTGTAAATTACTAGCTGTGTCATTTTGAGGATGTTCTTTTGAGCTTCACATCATCTTTAAATGGAGTAATGGTTCCTACTTTGTAGGGCTGTATGAGGACGATGAAACACGTGGCATGAGCATTGGTGCATTTAAGCCATTTCAGCAAGTGGCTGTTTCCCTCTCCTCTTCTTTGTTTTCAAGCTCCCCAAGGAAGGAGTTGGGAGAACCCTTTTCCTCTTGTGAAGAGACACCTCATCGCCCCTATACTTGAGAGCTGTGTAGGACTTTTGGCAGCCCCCAGGGGATAGCACCTAATGCCAGAAGGTCTGGTTCCCTGCATCCCCCACTGGGTGCAGGTTCCAAGTTTTCCACCATCACCCGCAGAGACTGTCTCCCGCTGTGGCCAGCATGCATCCACTTTGTTGACGCCTGTAGCTCCCAAGAGAGACAGCAGCCCCGCGGAGTGGCCTGGAGAAAAGTACACTCACTAACACTCTCCCCCTCAGGACGCTGTTGTTCCATTGCCAAACGCATGACCTTTCGGGAATTTGGAAATTTACTACTCTGTGGGGGGAGAGAGACAAAGAAATTCAAGCTGAAGCTTTATATCAAGTAAAGGGCTTTTATTATAAGAGTGTTGAATTGGGTTGGGATTTTGCACACCCTTCAAATTTCTTAGGGTGTGGGTGAGGGCATCCTAGGAGATTTAATTAGTTCCTTGAGAGGTGCTGAAGTTTGCGAGACTGAGGCCCATTTTCTTCTATTGTCCGTGGAGGTGGGGGATGCTGGCAATTAAATTTCTGGAAGAAGGAGACTGTTGCCATAGATAGAATTGTATGGATATTTGAATACAGTTAAGTACTTGGTAGAGTTTGATTTTGTTGTTTTGTTTTCTGGAAAGGGATTAAACTGGGGTAAGTCAGGGCAGAGAGGAATGTGGGCAGGAGGAGTTCGAATGATCTGATGGTCTCCTGCGATAAGGAAGACTGGGTGTTAGTAAACAGTGTTAGTAAACCCTTCAGAGATAAGGACACACAGGCTGCCCAAGGCAGTGTTTTTATCTTAATAGGCTCTCTGATGAAGACCTGACTTATTTTAAGCTACGTTTTTCTTACCTTAGAGTGTTTGGAGGCAGGGTCTGGACTGGATGCCGGGGAGCAAACACAGCAACAGGGAAGGCTTTTAGAAAGTTCTCTGCTATTTGGCAGAGTTTGTATTCTGTAGTTTACAATTCCAGGAATCAACATTTACATTAGCTTAGGTGATGACATCTCAGAATAAAGAACCCGCCTGCAAGGCAGGAGATCACCTGCAATGCCGGAGACCCGGGTTCAGTCCCCAGGTAAGGAAGGTCCCCTGGAGAAGGAAATGGCCATGCACTCCAGTATGCTTGCCTGGAAAATTCCATGGACAGAGGACACCCGGTGAGCTACAGTCCATGGGGTCACAGACGAGTTGGACTCAACTTAGCGACTATACTACCACCGCTGCCTTGATTTAGCAAACCTGTATTTCATGCATTTAGTTATGTGTTCGGGCTTCCCTGATGGCTCAGAGGTTAAAGCGTCTGCCCGCAATGCGGGAAACCTGGGTTCGATCCCTGGGTCAGGAACTTCCCCTGGAGAAGGAAATGGCAACCCACTCCAGTATTCTTGCCTGGAGAATCCCGAGGACGGAGGAGCNTCGGGCTTCCCTGATGGCTCAGAGGTTAAAGCGTCTGCCCGCAATGCGGGAAACCTGGGTTCGATCCCTGGGTCAGGAACTTCCCCTGGAGAAGGAAATGGCAACCCACTCCAGTATTCTTGCCTGGAGAATCCCGAGGACGGAGGAGCCTGGTGGACTACAGTTCACGAGGTCGCAAAGAGTCGGACACGACTGAGTGACTTCCCTTAGTTATGTGTTCAACTAATATCTCCATATATAAACTTTGAGAAAAATGAGTTAAAACATGTAAGCTGACTTCAAGAAGGCTGACAGCCTACATAGGGAAGGAAGACTTTTGTATGAACAGCTTAAACACAGGGACGATGTGCAATCCTATTATGAATGAAGAGAGACTGGATCCTAGTGGGTGGAGAAATTACTTCCCTCTGAGGAGATCAGAGAAAGGCAGGAGGTATTTCTGAGTCGGGCCTCTGACTCACTAGAAACCGGGTCCCCTCTCTCCACACTGTGGACCAGCAGCCTCCACGCTGTGATGACATTCATTTCTCCCCAGGTCAGTTTCCTCATCCTCGAACCTCAGCAGTGATCCACATCCCTCCCCGCATCCCCTCCTGGCTTTACCCCACCACCTCCCTAGTGTGTGCTCAGATGCTCAGTCATGTCTGACCCTTTGCGACCCAGTGCACTGTATCCCTCCAGGCTCCTTCGTTTCTTAAATCCTGATGCAGTCAGCAAGGGCTCTTTTGTATTTTACCTTCAAGAAGAATCTGGGTGAGGGCTCCTGGAGTCCTGCATGTCTTCATAGGAAAATACCAGGCCCACGTTGCTACGATCTCAGCAGTGACCACAGTGTCAAGGGCTTTCACTGAGCGTTACCCATGAGTAGGTGTCTCAATCTCCCATTTTCCTATGTACCTATTAATTTATTACAGATCTACTCTTGACTTTAATTTAGTATCAGTAACATATGATATTAGCAAGATGAATAGAGACAACCAGACCTAGAGTCAATAAGACATGAAAAATAGTGATATGTAACTATTATTGATTATGCCTGATTTAAGTATTATTGATTATGCCTGATTCAAGTATTATTGATTATGCCTGANAGATCTACTCTTGACTTTAATTTAGTATCAGTAACATATGATATTAGCAAGATGAATAGAGACAACCAGACCTAGAGTCAATAAGACATGAAAAATAGTGATATGTAACTATTATTGATTATGCCTGATTTAAGTATTATTGATTATGCCTGATTCAAGTATTATTGATTATGCCTGATAGAAGTCAGTTTCAAGAGCATAGACTGTAGGTAATAACAGCATGCATCCTTTAGACTTTATTTTCTAAATACGTCCCATCTTTTAGTGCTGGTCATTCTCATTCAAAACAACCACTGTTATACTTCAGAGAATACTTCAATTCATTCTGTTCCACAGATGTCGTGTATGACCTGAATATATGTGATCCCGATACACTTGTTGTTCTTTGGAGGTTCCCAATTTAAAGGAAGCTCATGATGAAGGCTTTAGAAAATAAAGAAAAATTTAGCAAAGCAAAGGATTGCACCATTTTAAATCTCTGAATTTTTTGCATATCAGCTTCTCTGAAAGCAAGGGGCCATATGTTAGAAGGCATCCCCTTACTTGGGTTTAGACAAACCACTGTTTAAACGGTCATCTCCCAAATGTTGCTACATGACCAAAAAAAAAAGCCAGGCAGAGCCTGTGAAGTTAGTCTCAGCTGGAAATCCCAATGCAAGATCAGCAAGGCATGTCTTCCTGCTTCTCACCTTCGTAAATCAGATGCTTTCTTCAGAGGTCATTTTGGGTTCTCCTCTTCCCTGAAAGGCCTTTCATCACTTGTTTGGTTCTCTAATTGGCTTATGATAGTAGGTCTTAAATCATCTGCTGGATTATAAATTCCTTCAGGGAAGAGACCTCAATTAAGCACACAGTGGATGAACAGTATTTCAAAACAGAAAGTAATAATCAGGAGAGAGAAAGGTGGCTTGGGATCATCACTTGCCCAGGGTCACAGAAGATAAGAGACACAGCAGAAGATAAGAGAACCCTTTCATGTCAAGGTCCTCATAGGTTTTTGATAATTTGATACACATCCGTCCTCCAGCCAAAGAGCGTGAACCTAAGCTTAGTTCTTGGAGGGTTCCTTGTAAAGCATTCTTGTAGAGCCAGTTTCAGCCTGCTCTTTGCTTCACCTTTGTTATTCAGCAGAAGGAAATGGCAACCCACTCCAGTACTCTTGCCTGGAAAATCTCCTGGAAGGAGGAGGGTAGTATGCTACAGTCCATGGGGTCACACAGAGTCGGAGGTCACTCACTCACTCACTCTGTGTGAGTCCAGGTAGCACTTCCACAAAAGACCAGCAGGGGGAGTCTACTTGCATGGACCGTCTACAAAACCAACTGTTCTTTAAAAAAAAACACACACAAAACCAAACCACAGACCACGCTATGTGAGGTGAAGGGGCTAAGAAGGGCCTGGCTTCTGCGTGTCTGAGAGCTTTTTAAAATGGTCTTTAAACAACCCTAGACCTCCATCAACCGGCTTTTTAAATTATACAAACTGCAAATCAGATTCTTAACTCAAAATGCATGTCTGCCTGTCAGAATGCAAGGCCTAAGTTATGATTAACTTTCATTACCATCATCATCATATTCTTTTTTTCTCATCATACTCTTCGTTTTTATCTTCAGGGTACCAATTTGGTGAAAGAAATGTTTAACTCAGCAGCTTAACATTAACACATTTAACAGCGAACTGGATTTAGAAGTGGAAAGGGGGAGCAAATGTGAAAGCCAGCTTTGGTAAAGCCATTGTTTAAAATAATGACAGTTTATTTAAAAATCTAGAACAGACAGTAACTCATATGTCACAAGGCTACACCATCCTAAGGATACATTCGAGGAGTGCGCCTTTAAGGTGCCTGTAAGTCAACACCTTCTTCCTCAAACTCCCACTCACCCCTAGTCTACTTGTCCTCCTCCCTGTTCCAGGGATGTCACCAAGGTTCTCCCAAGCACCTTCCAGCCCTGCTCCTGGCAGGCTTGCGGTGATCCCCTCCTCCCTCCATCCTGCCCTATGTGTCCACGGTGTGGCCCCCAGACACCCTTCTGGGATGTTTCATCAGCTCCTGTTTCTAACCTTTGATGTCAAAAGGGCTGGTGATTGGCCATTCTTCTGTTCTCTTGCCAAGCAGAGACCGGGAAATGTGTCCCCTCCCTCCTGAGTGACATAATTTATCTTTATAGACCCTGAAACACGGCATTATGACCCCACTGCCCTTCCCACCGCCTTTCCAAGAGGCTGGCTTGGTGGTGCTCCCACCGTGACTTCCCTTTTTATCAACGTCACTCTGCCCTCCCCCAGCATCCCTCGCAGATATACCTCACCCTCTGCTCAGAGTCAGTTCCTTCCTTAGACGCTCAGCCCTGAGAACGTCCAGGAAATGCTGACCTTCAGATACTGTGTGTCTGTCACTGTTGGTTTTCTGCCATGAGCCTCATCAGACAGGCTGCTATACAGATACAAAGTCTTTCTACTTATGTCACAGACCACCCAGACCTACCCAGATTCATGGTGGGCATGCAGCAGCTCATACCCTCCAGCTGGGCTTCTCGCTACGTGAGCCAATGGCGAGAAGCTACTGAGCTGGGATTTAGAGCATAGGTTTCTAGCTAATTCTTCGACTTGCTAACAGTATAGTACCCTCTGGCGTTTTAGTCATCTCCTTGCTTCTCCACTTCTTTAACTAAAACGTGGCTTTTACTAAACACCTTGCAATATCTAATTGAAAGTGACATATAAGTAAATAAGGTGTTGTAAATGAAACCATCTTCAGTATCCAAAGGGTGATGCAGACACTTTTGAGGAGCACGTATGGACGTATTCTTAAGACAGACTGACCTAGACGTTGGTTTGCATGCAATATCACATTCCAGTCATTCCATCCATATTATTTTGCATCATTAAAACATAATCTTAGAATTAAAAAGAAAAACGTTTTAATAATGTGTTTTTGTCCTTAACCTGAAATTAGAACTTTCAGATAAGGATAGTGCCTTTGGAATGTTTTCTTTTAAACTTGAGCCAAGTTAACAGTCATCACTGCTCCTCCTTCTGTGGCCTTGGCCACGTCTCATTTTCTGTCCAAGCCACGGCTCCCTGTGAACGACCTCTAACCTCATGCTGTGAACTTGCACCAACCTGATTCCATGTGGCAGATAATGAAGGAAACAGGACTCCTAGTCATGCCTTCAAAGATTATGAATGCAGTACACGTGTTAGGTTCAAGCTCCATCTTCCCACTGCCTTGAATATAGACATGGCTCCATTAGGAATGGACTAGGAATTAGTAGGGCTTGCTCGAAGTTTCCTTTAGATTCTTGAAAAGCTATTTCACTTGGGTTCTTAGGCGTATGATTAATTTAGAGAGAAAATGGGTCCAAAAATTCTAGCCACCTCACCATTCCTCCAGGGGTTCCACTTCTTCGGTGTCCTGTCATTTTAATTGAAAGAAGGAAACCTCTGGAGGATGGAAAGAAAGAGAAGATGAGGCTGTGGACCATCAGCTTCGTATGCATTTAAAGTAGAAGAAAACACCCCAAGCAGGCTTACAGTCTCACCCTCCCCAAAACGGACGGCATGGGGTGAACGCTCCTTCCTGTGCTGGCTGACACACTGTTATTTCACGGAGTAGCAGGCGGCAGGGTTTAGGCTCCCAAGCCCAGATCGCCTTCTCAGCCCCCTGACACTAGCGCCTTTCCCCGTCTACTGTCTCTTCTTTCACCTCCAGTAAACCAAACGCTGCCGTTCGAGCACCGCTTTTATGAATGTTCTGTAAAGGACATCAGCAGACTTTGCACATGGAATGCATGAAAATTAGCCAAGACAGAGGGACAGGATGTGCTGTCAGTGGTCTGCGGGAGGGGTGGAGGGCAGGAGTTGTGGTTGAAGACTGGGTGTCCTCCAGTCCACCATGGCGACCAGGAGCCTGGTGCTTCAGCCGCCAAGAGGAGCACTTGGCGGGGTTCACCTCTGAGATCGCGTCTCAGCTGGTTTTATGAAACCCAGGCTTTATTAAACCAGATTGTTTTATTGCTTCCTGCATGACCAGTCTGGATTTCTGTACCCAGCTCCCTGAGAGCACTTTGAATTATAGCTTGGGTGATTTCCACCTGCAAGGTTCATGACATCACAGTGGACACTGGTGAAATGGTGTCAGACCGGCATTAACTGAAATTGAGTGGAGATAGGCTGGGAAATTCAAATAAAGGTGTTTCCAGATTAAAATACAAAATATCATGTGGGTCCACACTCTCACTGGATAGTCATTTATAGCCCAAGCAAGGACTTTTGGCTTTTATCAGTATGATATAAAGAGATGACTCCTTAAAAGTAGAGACTGTCTTGAATCAGAAGTTGACTAGTAAGTTTTGTGTGCCTGCGATGTACTTATTATGGAGCAGATTTATCTTCTGACATAGGGGAATGCTGATGCAAATGCAGTTCACATGTGGATCCGACTCTTATTCCAGGGCAGCGTGGGGCAGTAGGTTGGAGTGTGGCTTTCTGTGTCCAGGTGGCAATTGGTATTCCACAAGATCCAAATGTGAGAGGCTTTCTTTGGAGAAATTAGACAAATCCCAAGACATCTTCCAAGCCTAGCACGGTGGATGAATGTCTCAGATGTTCAATAAATATTGTTAAATGAAGGAAGAAAATTTCCTAGACTCAGAGACGAGGACTGGAAAAATGATCATCATGCGTATAAGATAGAGCCTGTGTTTCTTGGCTGGACAGACGTTCCAACCTGCACCGGCAGCCCTTTGCTTGTAGTCACACTCGTAGGGCTGAAAGATGAACTGCTTGAGAGGGTCCACTGGCATTTCACAGGATGTGGATCAGAAAACAGCCCACTTGGAACGTGTGTATACACGCATGCGTACGAGTTGGGGGCTGGTGGCGCAGCTTAATGACAACCCAGGAACTAGACTGCCCTCGGCAGCCTCTGCCCTCCTCCTCTGAGCTTGGACATTAAAGTCAAGTAGGTGACTGAGTGTGAGACACCCAGCATGTTGAAAGGGCCCCTTGCCCAGTATCTCACATGGCCTGCCGGTTCAGAACTTGTATCTAGTTAGGTTCTGGCCCCTAGGGCAGATGTGGGCCACATGGCCTTTCATCACTGGAGGCTTTGGGAGGGCATAGGGCACATTCCTCCCAAAGCATCTTCTTTTGGAAAAAGGAGAAGCCAAAACGTGCCCAGTTTCAACAAGTTTCACTTTCTCTGATCATTTTTTTGTTGTTATTTTCCTCTGTCTCTTAAATACTCTTGCTTAAAAGAACTCTCCAAGAAAAGATTTCCAGGGAATGCTTTTTTAGAGGTCCTGTGGAAGCCAAAAATAATTGGCCTCCTTTTTTGGCCAAGGACTGAAGTCAAGGCAAGTTTTAGTTGCTCCCCCAACCCCCGTGCACACATGGATATTCATATTACTAACAGTCAGCTGCTCTGAATCCATATCAAGGATGGACACATTGACCAGCAAAAGCCAGAATTCAGCACAGTATCAATCCCCTAAATGTAAACATCTCTTTAAAATTTTAAGAGTATGTAATTGCCATATTTTTTCCTATCACTAGATGCTTAGAGTTCCCTCCAGTGTCACTATGTTGTCATATTAATTTTAAGCTTTTTTTCCCCCCTAAGATCAATATTTCTTTAACAATATCAGGGAGAGCATTTTTGTTTTCTTTATACTCATTTCAAGAGCTGCACACGATGCCTGGAAATGTCTCGTGCATCCCTAGCATAACCAAAAGTGGGGTCTGACTGCTCACCATTCAAAAGTCATTAAAGAGCCCAGCTTGGTGGAAAGGAAAGTCTGTGTTGTTTGGGAGGCCTGCACCCAGGGAGGAGAGTGGCCACCTGTCCAGAGGCCGACTCCCCCCACACTGACCATCAATGGGCCAGAGCTTTTATAGGCGGAGGGAGGGGTCTACATGCAGAAACAGCATACAGTCATCTTGAAATCAGTCATTGGTGGTCTGACCAGCATCATCCTAATTGTTTTAAGTACGGTTAGTCTTCAGTTCCAGCACTGGTTTATGTCTGTTTCTTTGTGGCCAATTCTCAGAATTGTGGCAGCTTACGTCATGGCTACAGTCTGGTCATCATATAGTTAACTTGTTCTACCTGGTAGGGGTTTCAGTATCTGCCAAACAGTTCACAGGATAGGGCTCAGAATACTGTCTGTAGCCCTTGAGAAGGAACTGGAAGTCCTTGACTATGCTTAATGACTGAAGTATTATTGTTTGGTTTCCTTTTGACTGTTTTCCTTTGTTTCTGCGTGTTCTCACTTCCCTGATTACATGTATTCTTTTAATCAGAAAAACTGAAGTTTTCCTGCAGACAGAAGGCAGGCAGCGGGCACGGGAGGCAAGGATCACAGGGTCCCGCTGTGCTTCCCCAACACCAGAGACCAGCTGTTCCTGCTGTCTGTACTCTCAGGATCAGGCACGCTCAAGGGGCGGAGCAGAGGGGGATGAAGAAGTGGTCAGAGGGTGGTGCTGAGAAGGAACTCATGAGATATGTGCTATACAAGTGGCTCAGCTTAAGGAGCCCAGCAGCTCTCCCCGCCTTAGGGAACGGCAGAAGCCCCATCTTGGAGCTGACGAGCCAGGGCCCTGGGCTTCCATCTGCTTGCCTGGCATCATATGAAGCCACATGAAATGTCTCACGTGTTCGGCTCTTCTGTGAAGGCAGCAGTGCCTGTCCGCAGCTGGATGTCTTCTAGGTTTGGGATGTGCCAAAGCCCTGCTTCCCACTAGAGTGCCAGTCTTTCTGAGTGTTGTACTTGCATGTGTGTGCGTATATACAGGTTTATATACAGGCTCACCCATGCACCTATGTATGCATATGCGTATATAACCAACAAGATATTCAAAATCCAAAACGTTGTTTTAACACTTATTAAAAATTCTTTATCAGCAAATCTGAATTCAGCCCAGGGTCGTCAAAACCACCTCCTTCATTTGGCTGGCAGGGAAAGGTTCTGGGTATTGTAAAATCTTTCTAGATACCGTTTGATGTAGGGTGGAGGGAAGGTCGTTCTCCTTCAAAGCTTAGTGACTTGAGGCCATGACCTCCTTGTGCACCGGCGTCCTCCCCTTCGCTTTCTGCAGCGCGGAGACTCTAGCCCCGGGTGGGCAGGAGCCGGCTCTGACATCAAGGATGATGTCTGTTCCTGCTTCACGTCGGTGAGAGCTGGAAGTTGGATTAATGAGAACAGGAGAGGCTTGGGCCCACGGTAATGGTTCTCACTTGAAAGGAAACCCAGCTCTCCAAATTTGTTCTAGTCTATCTAGTCAAGCCTATGGCTTTTCCCAGTGGTCATGTATGGATGCAAGAGTTGGACTGTGAAGAAAGCTGACCACCAAAGATTTGATGCTTTTGAACTGTGGTGTTGGAGAAGACTGTTGAGAGTCCCTTGGACTGCAAGGAGATCCAACCAGTCCATTCTGAAGGAGATCAGCCCTGGGATTTCTTTGGAAGAAATGATGCTAAAGCTGAAACTCCAATACTTTGGCCACCTCATGCGAAGAGTTGACTCATTGGAAAAGACTCTGTTGCTGGGAGGGATCGGGGGCAAGAGGAGAAGGGGACGACAGAGGATGAGATGGCTGGATGACATCACCGACTTGATTCACGTGAGTTTGGGTGAACTCCGGGAGTTGGTGATGGACAGGGAGGCCTGGCGTGCTGCGATTCATGGGGTCGCAAAGAGTCGGACATGACTGAGCGACTGAACTGAACTGAAGCCTTGCGTGCATTATAGTCCTGATCCTGGGTGGCAAGGGTCTCAGAAGTAGTGTGTTCTGTCTCTCCTCCTCTGTCGTTCTTAGCTCACGAGGCTGTGTGTCTGTCATCACCCAGATCATTGCTATAAGCCAGTTATCTCTTAATTTTTAAAGACCATTTGGGGATTAACAGATATACACTCCTGTGTATGCAATAGATAAACAAGGACCTGCTGTATAGTGAAGTGAAGTCGCTCAGTCATGTCCGACTCTTTGCGACCCCATGGACTGTAACTTACCAGGCTTCTCTGTCCATAGGATTTCCAGGCAAGAGTACTAGAGTTGGCTGCCATTTCCTACTCTAGGGGCCTTTGCGACCCAGGGATTAAACCCACATCTCCCTCATTGCAGGCCGATTCTTGACTGCTGAGTGCTACACAGCAGGTTTGGAGCAGGAAATGGCAACCTATCCCAGTACCCTTGCCTGGAGAACCCCATGGACTGAGGAGTCTGGCAGGCTACAGTCCACGGGGTTGCAAAGAGTCAGACATGGGTTAGTGACTAATAATAGCACAGGGAACTATATTCACTATCTTGTAACAGCCTGTATTAATGGGAAAGAAACTGAGAAAGAATAAAGTTTATATAACTGAATGCCTGTACCATACAACCGAAACGCTATAAATCAGCTATACTTCAATTTTTAAAAAAGTTAGAAAACCCATGAAAACTCCCTGAGCAGTATACACTGTCCCTGTTTCATGAAACTACACTAAAAGGGCAAATGAAAAGAAAGGGAGGCAGTCAGAGGCATGCACACAAAATAAATTCTTGGAAAATACACGAGTGGCAAGTGATAGGCCTAGAAACAAACAATGGGTGATATAGGAAGAGCTTATTTTCTTCAACCACATGGATCAACTGGTGATTGAGAAAGTGTAGCAGCCTGAGATTTCAGAATCAAGTGAGCCCTGGGGCAGAGCTGTTGGCCCTACAGGGGGAAAAGTACTCAGTTAACTCATGAGATTTAAACACAGCACTGTCAACCCTCTGTATCCATGGAGGATTGGTTCCATTGGTTCCGCCATGAATAACAACCTCCAGGAATGCTCACGTCCTGTGGTCCACCCCCCATTATCCACAGGTTCATCCAGATAGCATATAGGTTAGTCGAATGTGAGAACCCAGAGGGCTGTCTGCATATTTGTTGGAAAAATGTGCATATAAGTGGAACCATGCATTCGAACCCATGTTGTTCAAGGGTCAGTTGTACTTCTGTTGCAGCCACTGAAAGCTGAACAGTCAATATTGATTATTTTCCTGTTTAGAGACTCAAAGGATTTCTACCAGTGGACACTTCTCCTGTGCTATGCTTAGTCACTCAGTTGTGTCTGACTCTTTGAGACCTCATGGACTGTAGCCCCCAGGCTCTTCTGTCCATGGGGATTCTCCAGGCCAGAACACTGGAGTGGGTAGCCATGTCCTCCTCCAGGGGATCTTCCCAACCCAGGGATCGAACCCAGGTCTCCCACATTGCAGGTGGATTTTTCACCATCTGAGCCACCAGGGGAGCCCAAGAATACTGGAGCGGGTAGCCTATCCCTTCTCCGGGGGATCTTCCCAACTCAGGAATCGAACCCGAGTCTCCTGGATATCAGGCGGATTCTTTACCAGCTGTCACCAGGGAAGCCCGGGTACTCCTCCTACTAGAGGCAAAATCTGTAGAGGTTGTTTTTGTTGGTGATGTAACCTTTCTTGACACCGTCTCATCTGCTCCAACTAAGATAAAAGTCTCAGCCACAGCTCTCTCTGTTTCCACTCTTTACAGCTTTGCAACCATACCAGTGTCACATCCTAAAAAACAGTCTTACTGGTGGATAAGTAGCTTATACCGACATGTAAAGTGTTAAACTCTTGTCAGGGTGAGTCCCACATCCTCACCAGCTGCTTGACTTTCAGGAGACATAACTGTCCAAATTATGACATGTTTCACATGCCTCGTAAAAGAGAAATTGACCCCCTGTTCACAAAAGTATGGTATTAATGAAATAAGCTTCCTGTTTAGCTAACTAGACTTATTGTTGTCTTGCTAACTTAGCAGTTATTTCCCAGTGCTTTTTAGACCAATTCTTATGCCTTTGTGGCCTGGCAAAGGCATCCGAGGAAGAGAACGCAGAGGTTCACATCGTTCTCGGTCCTTCAGCCAAGAATTGTCTCTCCTTTTTCCTTTCTCTGTTTGACACCTTGCTTCTGATGAGACTCAAGGATGAGCTTCTACATTAGATTCTAGTTAGAAAGTCAAATTTCTATACAGTGTGCATCCAGAGAAGAACGTGTCCACGTCTTCTGTGACCCATGGACTGTAGCCCTCCAGGCTCCTCTGTCCGTGGGATTTCCCAGGCAAGAATACTGGAGTGGGTTGCCATTTCCTTCACCAGCGGATCTTCCTACCCAGGAATTGAACCCCCATCTCCTGCGTTGGCAGGTGGATTCTTTACCACTGAGCCACTTGGGGAGCCTTGTATCCAACATTAGACGGATAAAGAGATGAATATAGATATTTGAGCACTTTGACTTTTCAGATGTTTTTCAAAAGTTCGCTTTTGGCTTTTACCGGATTTCTTTTTAAATTTAATGATTTTGCCTTCTGATGTTTTTCTCCACATGGCATGCTCCTCGACTAGTCAAAGGCACTGTGGGAGATGAGCTGCCTTCTCCTAAAAGGGCTGTAGAAGGAACTGGTGTTTGCAGGGAGCCAGGGGGAGCCTCTGCTGAAGGGGAGTTGGAGAGGAGAGCTGCTTTTTCCTAGCTCTGCTTCCTTGGAAGGCAGAGTGCAGAGTTAATGCTGAGTGAACAGGAGAAGGACAGACAGCCCTGTGGGGAAGGACTGAAGGAGAAGGGGAAGGGGCACTTCTGCAGTGCTTCTCACACTGGAAAATGTCTAGGAGTCCCCTGGAGTTCTTACTGAAATGCACATACTAGTCCCGTTGGCCTGCTGGGGCCCGAAGTCCTACATCTGTAGGAAGCTCGCTGGAGGTGCTGATGCTGCTGGTCTGTGGACCACACTGTGACTAGCATCTCTTCAAGTCATGGGAGAGAAGGGTGTTGAGGGGGCCGGGGAAGCCCGGGAACCAGTTCAAAAGATGGAAAGTTCTGTTTCAACTGATTATTTCTGCTTCCTGTTAGAGCAGAGAATCGCAACAGTAGCACTCTTGACATTTGAGGCCTGATAAGTGTTTGCTTGGAGGGCCAGGTTGGAGGCAAGGGGCTGTCCTGTGCTTTGCAAGATGTTTGCAGCATCCCTAGCCTCTGCCCACTGAATGCTTGGTAGCACCATCTCACCTTCCACCCCCATGTTTGTGACAACAGAAACATTTCCAGACATTGCCAAGTGTCCCTTGTTCAACTGTGTCCAACTCTTTGCAACCCCATGGACTGCAGCATGCCAGACTCCTTTGTGCTCCACTATCTCTTGGAGTTTGCTCATGTCCATTGAGTCAGTAATGCTCCCTAACCGTCTCATCCTCTGCTGCCCTCTTCTCCTTTTGCCTTCAGTCTGTCCCAGCCCAGGTCTTTTCCAATGAGTAGGCTCTTAGCATCAGGTGGCCAAAGTTTTGGAGCTTCAGCTTCAGTCCTTCTAATGGATATTCAGGGTTGATTTCCTTCAGGATTGACTAGTTTGATCTCCTTGCTGTCCAAGGGACTCTCAAGAGTCCTCTCCTTTGGGGGACAGAATTTTCCCTGGTTGAGAGTCAGTGAGTTAGAAGGAGAATTAGGGGGCTTCCCGTACTTGCACACCTCCTGTCTTCCAGAACCACAAGGCAGAAATGACTTAACTCTGATATACTTAGAAGGCAATGCACTTTTCACTATTTCAGTCTTCAAAAATGCTGAGAAAGTGTTTGCTTTTAATTTGACAGCCTGATTACTTTAAAGTGTCCTCAGCTCAGACCCACACCTCGGCCCCATTTACTTACAGTTTGAGTAAAACAGTAGGGAAATTTCTTTCCAAGAATATGTTGGCTCAGTAACCTAACATCATTTTAAGTCATCACCACACACCCACCAAAATTGTGAGATAAAATGGAAACTCCATCATCTGTTCTTAGGATCCCAGTATTCATGATTCACTTGTGACCTCTAAGAATTTCTCTGTATCCATCTCCAGCCACATTGAACTTTTCTTCTACCGCCTGTAAAATGCTTTCCAACTCCAAGGTCAGTCAATTGACAATCTCAAAAATCCTGACAAGGGGACAGATGGGTTTGCTTTTTTCCCCGTTGTTAGAGTTTATTTCTACTTAATGTGCTGAGAAAACATCTCAAGGTTTTAACCCTGGCTCGGTCTTGGGAGAGAGGCACTTTAACAGGCTAGCACTTCATCTGGCCTCGGCAGTGGGGAGGGNCATGGACTGTAGCCTATCAGGCTCCTCCATCCATGGGATTTTCCAGGCAGGAGTGCTGGAGTGGATTGCCGTTTTTTTGCAGCCATATAATTCTTTGCCCAAAGGCAAATTCATATCACTCCCTTCATTTGTCTTTGCCCTTAGAATAAATTTCAAACCCGTTATATGGCTTCATCTTGTAGCTCCCTTCTGCCCTCTGAGCGTCTTAGTTCATTTCACAGCACAGCACTGGCGCTCCTCACACTGAATTTCCGCCTCCCCTCCAGCCCTTCTGGGCGTCTCCCCCAGCCCCGCGCTCGCCTCCAGTCTGCTTCACTCCCATCAGTGCTTCCACTTTCAGCTTACAAGTCACCTCCTCAGGGAGACAGCGTCCGACCTCCCCTCCACCCAGCTGCCCCAGGTGTCCTTCCGGGCTCCCTGGTCTGTCTTTCCTTTTCCATCGCTCGATATGAACACTGTGTTACAGTGAATGGACTGCATAGCACAAAAGGTTAGGAATCACATCTGCTTTGCTATGCTCTTGAGTTCCTGATACGAAGTAAATATATTAAACCTTTCCTTTACCTTGGGTTATAAGAAATGCTTTCCAAGTTTGCGGTTTGTTTTTTCCAGTTGTCTTTCTTCTTAGTTTTTTTTTTTTTTTTTTCCTGGTGGGGGTGGGGGTGGGCAGACAAGAGCTAAGCATTTTCCTTCTGTCTTCTGGCTCTCTTTAGAACACCAGTGTCTACCAGGAGATGATGTACATATTTGTTAAAAGGGCTTCATTTTTCACATCTCATCTTTAAAAAAAAAAAAAAAAACACTTTTCATTTTGTATTGGGGGTACTGTGCTGTGTTTAGCTGTGTTCGACTCTTTGCTGTCCAATTAACTGTAGTCCGCTAAGTACCTTTTTCCATGGGATTTTCCCGGCAAGAATACTGGAGGGGGTTGCCATTTCCTACTTCAGGGCTCTTCCTGACCCAGGGATCAAACCCACATATCCTGAGTCTCCTGCATTGGCAGGCAGGTTCTTTTTATCACCAGTCAGTTAACAATGTTGTGAGAGTTTCAGGTGAACAGCAAAGGGACTCAGCCATTTGAGATATATATACATACAGAGATATAGATCCATTCTCCCCCCAGTTCCCCTCCCATCCACACTGCTGCATAACATTGAGCAGAGTTCCATGCACTGTATAATAGCTCCTTGTTGGCTATTCACTTTAAAAATAGCAATATTCTACATCTCACCTTTAATTCATCTGGATTTCCCTTTCAAATAACAAAGAAAATTTTTAAAAAGAGACAACTAAGTAAAAAGTTGTTAAAGAAAAGAGAGCTGGAAAGAAGGAAGGAATGGAGAAGGAAGGGTTAAAATCAAGACAACAGGCTCAAAATGGAGTCCTTTATGCTCAGCCCCATGTTGCCAAGTGAGTGAGCTGCCTCACTCAGTCATGTCCAATGCTTTGAGACCCCATGGACTGTATAACCTGCCAGGCTTCTTTGTCTATGGAATTCTCCAGACAAGAATACTGGAGTGGGTTGTTATTTCCTTCTCCAGGTTGCCAAACTGAGACTTAATTAAGTACAGTTTCAAGTCCCTGGGAAGTGGAATTTTAAACCAGTCAGGACTCACCTTATCAGTACCAATTAAGTCATCTCCCAGAAAGACCCCTCCCATCTACTAAAGGAAACTAACTTTGCAACAACAAACCTGCTTTTTTTGCCTAGTGTAACTTTTTTATTGCTATTCATTTCTGCCTATTGAAGACTTTAGTTTTGTACAACTCCTAGGAGTTCCTTTCTGTTAGACTGCTGCTAAGTCGCTTCAGTCGTGTCCGAATCTGTGTGACCTCATAGACGGCAGCCCACCAGGCTCTCCCGTCCCTGGGATTCTCCAGGCAAGAACACTGGAGTGGGTTGCTATTTTCCTTCTCCAGCATCTGTTAGATTAGACGCTGCCCAATTCAAACAGATTTTTTGCACAAATACACTCTTAAACATTTAAATATGTATTCCTTTTCCTCAACACTTCTGGTGACAAAAGGAGGCCCTGACAGTCCCCCAGGAGCAAGGAGCAATGCGGCGCAGGCACCTTTGGGCTCCTTGAGCTCGCTGAGTCCCGGCTGCTTCCCCGCTGCCTCTGGACGTGATGGGTTAAATTCCTCGCGGATGCTGGACCTCAGGCCTACAGGTTTTCCCTTAGGAGCTTTCAGACTTTCTTGGAACACTGCATTTTCTGGATTGAGTCCAGAAACGGGCCAGATCAGGTCCCACATAAAATTGGACCGGGTCTGGCGCTACAGTGGTTTCGACTTAAAACGTGGACTGAGTCCAGGGTCAGAGTAGTCCCAGCTTAGAAACCGGACTGGGTTTAGAGTGGGACTGGGTCACGGGTCAGCTTGGACTTCAATATATATATGGAGTGGGACTCCAATATATATATTGGACTTCCCTAGTGGCTCAGACGGTAAAGCGTCTGTCTACAATGCAGGAGACCCGGGTTCGATCCCTGGGTTGGGAAGATTCCCTGGAGAAGGAAATGGCAATCCACTCCAGTATTGCCTGGAAAATCCCATGGACAGAGGAACCTGGTAGGCTACAGTCCGTGGGGTCGCAAAGAGTCGGACACGACTGAGCGGCTTCACTTAACTTCATATATATTTTAGTACCTCTATGGTCATAAATTGGACAAATTGAAAGCTGATATTCACAACCTAATAGGAATTTTTTGTAGGCCTTTTCTCCTAAGCTAGAATGAAACTTTGTTCCCAGAGAGAAAGGGAAAAAAAAAATTCTGAAGCATTTGTGAACGTATTTGCTAAGTCATTCCAAAGGCACACAGCTCTAACCCTAGAACACTAGAATCTTCTGACTTTCATCTTAGTTGAAGGTCTTCCTGATAGAAAGAAGTGAACTGGAGATAATGTAGTTTCTCAGATGTGTCAGCCTCTTGGCATTTGGGTTGTGATTCAATTCTTTGAGGAATTAAAAACAATTGTCCTTGTCTTAGAAATCAAGTTTTTGTTGTTGTTGTTGTTCTTGTGATTTGAGATGGCATTTTTAAAAATTTATTTTAATTAATTTATTTTAATTGGAGACTAATTACAACATTGTAGTGGTTTTGCCATACATTGACATGACAAGAATGGAAACGTGGCTCTAGAAACAATTCCACAAGTCCACCTATCCTTTTTGCCAATCCCCAAATTCCATTTTTCATGTCAAAAAGCTTGCAGATCTCATAAGAGATGTGGACTTAGACAAGAAACTTCCTTCTAGTTAACCCTTGCATTCTTTCTAGATACTTTTAAAGATGCTGGTCTTCTTTAACAACCAATGTAATTCTTATCAGTAAAAGCAAAAATTGAAAAGGAAAGGCTATTTTGAAAACTAGGCCTGTGAAAGATCTTTAAAATTTCTAACTAAGCTTAACTTGTATGCAGAGTACATCATAAGAAACGCTGGGCTGGAGGGAGCACAAGCTGGGATCAAGATTGGTGGGAGAAATATCAATAACCTCAGATATGCAGATGACACCACCCTTATAGCAGAAAGTGAAGAGGAACTAAAGAGCCTCTTGATGAAAGTGAAAGAGGAGAGTGAAAACGTTGGCTTAATACTCAACATTCAGAAAACTAAGATCATGGCATCTGGTCCCATCACTTCATGCCAAATAAGTTGGGAAAACTGTGGAAACAGTGGCTGACTTTTTTGGGGGGCACTCCAAAATCACTCCAGATGGTGATTGCAGCCATGAAATTAAAAGACGCTTACTCCTTGGAAGGAAAGTTATGACCAACCTAGACAGCATATTTAAAAGCAGAGACATTATTTTGCCAACAAAGGTCCATCTAGTCAAGGCTATGATTTTCCCAGTAGTCATGTATGGATATGAGGAGCTGGACTATAAAGAAAGCTGAGCACAGGAGAGTTAATGCTTTTGAACTGTGATGTTGGGAGAAGACACTTGAGAGTCCCTTGGACTGCAAGGAGATCCAACCAGTCCATCCTAAAGGAGATCAGTTCTGGGTGTTCATTGGAAGGACTGATGTTGAAACTGAAACTCCAAAACGTTGGCCACCTGATGCGAAGCTGTCTCTTATACACATCTCAGGTATTAATCAAAGGCTGGTTAAATGACAGACTGCAGCTATGCTCAGGTCATAGCCCCAGAACCGCAACCCCTGGGGTGAGACTCTGCTTTGCAATTTATGGACAGAGATGAAGATAATCAGGGGAGAGCCAACAAATGCAAAAGCTCCAACAAATGCAATAGCCTCCAGAGGCCACCGGGAGTGCCAACCTCAAGCTTGACCACAGGCTCTGAGCTACAGTTAGTCTCATGACTTGTCAGTTACCACTCTTTCCTCGGGTTCAGATATGTCTTTCCTAAAAGTATAGAGTTATAAAGCTAATAAGATAGGAACAGGCCTCTGACTCCATATAGGCGCTTGCTTTCAGATACTTTATGGTAAACTTTCAGAGTTTACTTGAAGAAAGTAAACTTTCAGAGTTTAATTTCAGAAGATGCTGCAGCCTTCTGCTCATATAAACTTCCTAGAACTACTGTGAGCTGGTAAAATCCTCCCCCACCGCACTATGCTCTTCACACTGGCCTTCTTTCTGTCACTTGAGTATGTTTTCTTGGGGCATTTGGTGTAACTGTCCCCTCTGCTTGAAATATTTTCCTCCTGGCACTTTATACAGCATCCTTATCATCATATAGCTTTTTTTTTTCTTGTTAACATTTCTTCCTCTTAGTCAGTTTGCTCTCCAGCTTAGCTAAAGGACTCTGTTAAGACTGAGCCCTCCTAGGAAGCATATGTCAAGACAGAATTAAACATGCAAGAAATGTATCAAGGGATATGCTTCTGAGGAAAAATGGAGAAGGCTCCTCCCATGAAAGGCTGGAATAACTATCACAGGAATACAGTTCTGACTCTGAAGGAAGGAGAGAGGGAAGGAAAGAAGTTTGGATAAAAGCATCCTAACCTGCTACATTCTAAAGGAAGTTGTCATGGCCATAGGGGGAATACTTGGGCCAAAGTCGTGCGTCAGGGGATTCAGACATCTCCCAGTCCTAAGAATCCCTGCCAAGCCGAGTCAGTGACCAGGACTAGCCCCGGGAAGCGTGGCCTCCGTGTAAATAGGGTGATGGATGTTGGAGGGCAATGATGCACATCTGGAGATCTGAGCGGGGTTTTCTCATGGTTGCTATGTGCTCCTTTCCCATCTTCATCCTATACTTGCATTTTATTTTCTTTCTTGCACTGTTTGGAATTTTATTCTATTATTATTTTATCATCTGTCTCTCTCAATAGGCTGAGAATTCCACAAAGGTGGGAAAACATTGTTTATCTTCATGCCCAAAATTATGTGTCAGGGACATAGTAGGTAGTCAGTAAATTAATTTGACTTGCTAATGGCTGAGTCAATAGTTGATAAAAAGATCACTGAACCGATAACCATAAAGTATGCTCCTAACTGACCTTCTATGAGTTATTTCTGAAATCCTCTCTCACCTATTGTGACACTGTAGCCTCATCCCTTAACAGCTGTGTTTGTGCCTGTTGATCCAGTGCAGACTCTACAACTCTTTAATTAGCCTTGTGAAAGTGAAGCAAAATGCTAGTTGCTCAGTCGTGTCCAACTCTTTGTATCCCCATGGACTGTACCTGTCAGGCTCCTCTGTCCATAGAATTCTCCAGGCAAGAATACTGGAGTAGGTAACCATTCCCTTCTCCAGGGGATCTTCCTAACTCAGGGATTGAACCCAGGCCTCCTGGATTACAGGCACACTCTTTAATATCTGAGACATCAGGGAAGCCCTTAATTAGCCTTGTTCATACATTATAGCTAAGCTCAAACCTCAGCTGATACCATCCAATGAAGCCAGCCTTGTGATAAACTTTGGCAGAATAGTAACATTTATAAAATGCTTACTTCTAAATGAATTGCACATTAGACCACTCATTTTTGGTACGTAAGTGTGTAGTGGATACTTTCAAGTCCAGCTAACGATCCAGTTCTTTCATTTTGCCTGAGATTTCACATCCATCCAAACCTTTCTAGCTATTTTAAAGATTGACATTACTCACAGTTTAGACATTAATGGGTTACTCTTTGTAGTTTCTAAGCCATTTTGACTGTGCAGAAAGTCTATATCACTTATACTACTTTTTCTCCAATTGTTACTAATTCTTTCTTTCTTGCAGGATAAAAGCTTTCTAAAGTAAGAGACTAGGGTTAGCATTAAGTTCTTCACTTACAGGATGCTGAATCCATGTAAAGTGAATGTTAATAACCCCAGATACACACTGTACACCTACTGCTTACAGAGCTTTGTGTTTCCAAATCTGTCTTCTTCTGTTACACTAGAGGTAGAAACTCTCCTTATGTTGTCACTGAGATGATTCATTTTGGGGTTTGAGACTTACTCTTAAAAAGTATCCTTGAAGCCATTTCATTTTCCATTGTTTGATTTATTTATGAGTTTATTTATTTAAAAATATGAGATCAATAAAACATTGTGATTATCAGTGAAAGTGAAGCCGCTCAGTCATGTCTGACTCTGCGACCCCATGGACTGTAGCCTATCAGGCTCCTCCATCCATGGGATTTTCCAGGCAGGAGTGCTGGAGTGGATTGCCGTTTTTTTGCAGCCATATAATTCTTTGCCCAAAGGCAAATTCATATCACTCCCTTCATTTGTCTTTGCCCTTAGAATAAATTTCAAACCCGTTATATGGCTTCATCTTGTAGCTCCCTTCTGCCCTCTGAGCGTCTTAGTTCATTTCACAGCACAGCACTGGCGCTCCTCACACTGAATTTCCGCCTCCCCTCCAGCCCTTCTGGGCGTCTCCCCCAGCCCCGCGCTCGCCTCCAGTCTGCTTCACTCCCATCAGTGCTTCCACTTTCAGTTTACAAGTCACCTCCTCAGGGAGACAGCGTCCGACCTCCCCTCCACCCAGCTGCCCCAGGTGTCCTTCCGGGCTCCCTGGTCTGTCTTTCCTTTTCCATCGCTCGATATGAACACTGTGTTACAGTGAATGGACTGCATAGCACAAAAGGTTAGGAATCACATCTGCTTTGCTATGCTCTTGAGTTCCTGATACGAAGTAAATATATTAAACCTTTCCTTTACCTTGGGTTATAAGAAATGCTTTCCAAGTTTGCGGTTTGTTTTTTCCAGTTGTCTTTCTTCTTAGTTTTTTTTTTTTTTTTTATGAGATGGTTGGATGGCATCACCGACTCAATGGACATGAGTTTAGGTGAACTCTGGGAGTTGGTGATGAACACAGAGGCCTGGTGTGCTGTGGTTCATGGGGTCACAAAGAGTTGGATATGACTGAGCGACTGAATTGAACTAAACTGAACTTTTATATTCCATCTGCCAGAAACACAATTTGGATCCAACTATTCTTTTATAAACAACTGAGTTTTGCATTATTTATTGTACCTAATAGCTGAACATTTAAAACAAACCTATAAGATCTCTGTTGACATCTGTTTATATGTTTATGTATATCTGAGAATTTGCCTGCAATGTAGGAGGCCTGGGTTCAGTCCTTGGGTTGGGAAGATCTCCTGGAGAAGGAAATGGCTACCCACTCCAGAATTCTTGGTGGAGAATTCCTTGAACAGAGGAGCCTGGCAGGCTGCAGTCCATGGAGCTTGGCAGGTGGATTATTTACCATCAGAACTACTAGGATAGCTCATAAGTAAGATAAAAGTATTTAAGTAAACTTTTCAACAATAATTATGCTTTATGTTATGTTTACTTAAAAATGGTTTACAAAATATTTTTGAAAGCTTGAAATCTTAAATTTACACTGAAATAAGTGACAGTGGGTCAGAAGCACACATAAAAACCTGGTTTTTGACATTGACATCTGATGTAGAAGGTAGTCTTGTGGGGCTAAGATCGTACCATATGGAATCTGATACTCTCTCCAAGTAGATAGTGTCAGAATAGAGTTGAATTGCAAGACACCCAACTGGTGTTAGAGAATTACTTGATGGCATAGAGGGAAAAACCCACATGTTGGTATTAGAGTCAGAATATTATGACTTATTAGAAATTGATGAGAATTGTAGGGAAACTATACTTGTCCTTTTGAGTCTTCAGTAGAGAAAAACTACCTCATACTGACCTAAAGCACCCCTAGAGTCCCTTAATGGACCCAAAAGAAAGGTCAAGCACTGTCAAGAAGGAGAAAGCCAACTCAAGCAGTGTATCTTACTCCTGATGAATGTAGGATGCAGAGCTGACTCAAGTCACTGGGGTATTTCTTATATTCTTTCTGTCCAACTACTCTCTTAAGACCCCTTCATGGATCATAGCCTTGTCCTGGTGAAAGGACTTGCATAACTATATGAAGCTACAAGTCAGGCTGTGCAGGGCCATCCAAGACGGACAAGTCATAGTCAAGAGTTCTGATAGAACGTGGTCCACTGCAGAAGGCATCGGCAACCCACTCCAGTATTCTTGCCTAGAGAACCCCATGAACAGTATGAAAAGGCAAAAAGATAGGACATCAGAAGATGAACCCCCCCACCCCCACCAAAGGTCAGAGGTGTCCAGTATGCTACTGGGATATGATGGTTAGGATAGCATCACCAACTCAATGGACATGAATTTGAGCAAACTCCAGTAGAATGTGGAGGACAGAGGAGCCTGGTGTGCTAGAGTCCATGTGGTCCAAAAGAGTCAGATAAGACTTGGTTACTTACTAAACAGCAACAACAGCTCTCTTGAGACAGCTTTAGGTACAAATCAAATGCACCAATGATAAGCACACTGGGCTGGGATTCAGGAATCTCATACTTGCTCTACAGCTTCGGGCTTCTCTTTGGGTGCCTCTTGGGTCTTGATTTTAATCCAAATCAGATGAGTTTAACAAGACACTATCTATAGTCCTTTCCATCTCTGATATGCTATTGACTTAGGTTTTCAATGGCCCATCTGCCTGGGGAAGGGCATCCGTGTCCTTTGATAGCTGACGGTCCCCTTCTTCTCTGCCCACATCCCTCAGGACCATACCTCATCTTGGCCTCCCAAAGTGGTATCAGGGAGCTAGACAATCTCATTTACTCACAATTATTTCCATCACCAGGACCCAGTGTATCCAATGGCAATTTACCACACATCGTTAATATGTTTGTTATATTTTGTTGGCAGAAAATGAAAGTTCATCAGTAAGCCCACACACAGGGAAAGCATATTGAAATGAGCATTATGGATCTGTCAGGCTGGAGTTTATGGCCTTTTCTCAGTACTACACTGTAAGTAAAACAAGCCCTGATTGAGTCAGCAGCCTCCTGGGTACTCATTTGCCAAAGTGTAGGGAATTTTAATGCTAAGTTTATCTTCCTGCATTAGGCAGGCAGGGTGAGGGTGGGGTGTTGGGCAGATTGCTTCGGCTTAGGGGTATTATAGACCAGCCTGCAAGTTCAACAGACTCCAGGAGGGAAACTTTCAGGAGATGTAGTACCCTGGAGTTTTAAAACTCAGTTTGCAAATACTCCTTTTAAAACCGATGCATTGAAATGCAATGGAAAAGAGAGAGGGGGGAAAAATATTCACTGAGGAATGGCACTGTAAAAAGCAATAAAGAAAAAAGGAGGAGAGTGATTCATTAAAATCCCAGATACTGAGCATGATGGATGCAAATATCCTTATACCTTTTCTCCTTTGCAGACAACTTCCAGGAGGGGTCCAGCCTCCCTCACCAGGGAATTGGCGTTCTCTGAAAGGAACTTTGTAGATGCCAGGGCTGTCTAAAGGGATTTCAGAAGCTTTGTAAGTCCAAATTAATGCACTGGGGAATGAGTTTTGGAAACAAGATTTTCATTTCTTCTCTTTGGCAAAGCACGGGATGCATGAGATGAGGGGAGCACATTTCCAGCTATGGTGAGAGATCTGCTTCTCTGATTTGAGGAGGGTCAGAAATTTTTCAGCAGGCAGTTCACGGAGGCGGCCCCGATTCAGGCTCAGGTGTCATTAGTATTAACAGATTGTTATCTCATGGCAGCAGAGTCAATCACTACCTTTTCTTCCTCCTCAGCAGGAAGGCTTATCCACTGCTTTTTCCTTGAGCAGCTACTTGGTATTCTATGAGTCAGAATCTATTTCTCATTCCAGCAGCGTGCAGCTGTGGGTCACCTGGTTAATGCGGGGGCCATTTCACATTCCAGAGGTGTGGAGCTCTGGTCATTTGGCATTCCAGAGGCATTCTGAAGCCGCAGGTCATTCATTATGCCAAGGTTAGTTTGTCGGCCTATAGAGCCAAGAGCCTTATTCTGTGCTGGTTGAGATTGGAAATTGCAGGAAGATGTAACTCCTATGGTGTCAGAAGCATGGAGATGGAGAGAAAGAGCAAATAAAAACTGCAAAGAATTCTCAAGTAGTTCTTAGATAGGATGGCGGGGACATGTTGTACACCTAAGGTCAGAGATGAGACTTTTTTGAGAAGAGAGAGCAAATACAAATCAGATAATAAGTATATTTCTCTGACTTTCTTAATCAAATGAGAAGCAAGACATAGCTATAAGGTGTACCAGTTCTAGAGTCACTCAAAATTGAATTCAAATCCTAGCTCTGTTCCTTATTAACTGTATGATTTTGAGTGATTTATTTATCCTCTTTAAACACCAGTTAATCATCTGTAAAATTGGGACAATAAAATAACCTACCATTTTGAGATGACACAAAACCCTTAATACTGTTTAGCACAGTCCATGCTGCCAAGAAAATACTCTATAGAATTTTTATTATTGTGATGATGATGATGATGCTTGGAAGATTCTTGAATTGCAAAGATGAAAGTTGTAAACCATCTAACATGATTGAAAGTGGAGTGATGCCTGTCAAGGGCCACTACCACGTCTCTTTCAGACCCTCAAGGACTGGAAAGTACTGAAGACAGCAGGTCTGTTTCTCTAAAAAAAACATATCCTATAGAACTTCCACCAGCCCAGATACAAATGTGGCTTGCTAAGTCGCTTCAGTCATGTCTGACTCTTTGCAACCCCATGGACTCTTTGCAACCCCACCAGGCTCCTTTGCCCATGGGAAACTCCAGGCAATGGGACATGTTGTACACCTAAGGTCAGAGATGAGACTTTTTTGAGAAGAGAGAGCAAATACAAATCAGATAATAAGTATATTTCTCTGACTTTCTTAATCAAATGAGGAGCAAGACATAGCTATAAGGTGTACCAGTTCTAGAGTCACTCAAAATTGAATTCAAATCCTAGCTCTGTTCCTTATTAACTGTATGATTTTGAGTGATTTATTTATCCTCTTTAAACACCAGTTAATCATCTGTAAAATTGGGACAATAAAATAACCTACCATTTTGAGATGACACAAAACCCTTAATACTGTTTAGCACAGTCCATGCCGCCAAGAAAATACTCTATAGAATTTTTATTATTGTGATGATGATGATGATGCTTGGAAGATTCTTGAATTGCAAAGATGAAAGTTGTAAACCATCTAACATGATTGAAAGTGGAGTGATGCCTGTCAAGGGCCACTACCACGTCTCTTTCAGACCCTCAAGGACTGGAAAGTACTGAAGACAGCAGGTCTGTTTCTCTAAAAAAAACATATCCTATAGAACTTCCACCAGCCCAGATACAAATGTGGCTTGCTAAGTCGCTTCAGTCATGTCTGACTCTTTGCAACCCCATGGACTCTTTGCAACCCCACCAGGCTCCTTTGCCCATGGGAAACTCCAGGCAAGGATGCTGGAGTGGGTTGCCATTACCTTCTCCAGGGGGGAATCTTCCTGACCCAGGACTCGAACCCATGTCTCTTATGTCTCCTGAATTGGCAGGTAAAG
The DNA here is from genome assembly GCA_006410675.1 of Oreotragus oreotragus. Classification (NCBI taxonomy): domain Eukaryota; kingdom Metazoa; phylum Chordata; class Mammalia; order Artiodactyla; family Bovidae; genus Oreotragus; species Oreotragus oreotragus. The sequence goes on along the minus strand of SJYX01006687.1, from coordinate 317,177 downwards.
TTTTTTTTTTTTTTTACCACTAGTGCCACCTGGGAAGCCCCAGACCATCCCCTTTGCCTGCAAGTTGCCTTTTGAAACTCAATAAAAGACTCAACCCCCACCCCCCTTTCGGGGCCAACCCCACTCTATGTGTCTGGCACTTTTCCTCTCTTGAAAAGTGAGTAAAAGCTCCCTTTTTTTCTCTTGCTAATATTTCTTTGATACAACCAAAGTCAGCTCACCTCACAAAGATAATAATAACTTTTCTTAATACATTACTGAGGGCTTCCCTGGTGTTTCAGACCAGGTAAAGAATTTGACTGCAGTGCAGGAGATCCAGTTTTGATCTCTGGGTTGGGAAGATCCCCTGGAGTAGAAAATGGCAACCCACCCTGGTATTCTTGCCTAGGAAATCCCATGGACAAAGGAGCCTGGTGTACTACAGGCCCTGGAGGCCCAAAGGGTCAGACATGACTTAGAAACTAAACAACAACAAAACCCGGCAGGACTGGTGGGTGACGCCTGATAAGGAAGAAGATTGATTTTCATGCTAGGGGTATGAACCTTATTCTTCAAAGAATGAACAGGAAAAGATTTTGGTTGGCTTTATATTTTGTTGCTTCTGTTCCTACAGAGGGATGCTATAACAAATCCTCATGGATCCTTCCAGTGAATTGCCAGCTATTGGAGCAGGATATACAGTATTGCATATCAAGGAGAAGAAGGGGATGACAGAGAATGAGATGGTTGGATGGCATCACCGACTCGATAGACATGAGTTTGAGCAAGCTCCGGGAGTTGGCGATGGACAGGGAAGCCTGGCATGCTGCAGTCCATGGGGTCGCAAAGAATTGGACACAACTGAGTGATATCAAGACCATCAGCCTAGGACAAGAAATCCATGAGGTATCTCATGGGGCAAAGAGGCAAGCCAGACTCTGGGCAGGCCGTAGTGTTAGGAGACAGCGCCATGACTGCAGGGGAGATCGGCATGCGACCTGCTTTTCTGCTGGGAGCCAAAACTTTGGGACATGCTACTCACAGGGAAGCACCAACGGTTCTCCACAGGAAGGTCAGACAGACCGGGGAAGCTTTCCGTGTACACAGGAAGTGGCTGCTGGAGTCTGGAGAACCTACTTCAGAGGGTCAGAGAGTATGGCGTGTGAATGCACTGGAGTGCTTGTTAAAAGTGGATTCCATAATCCTCACCAGGAGCAGACCTCCCTGGAGTAATTCTCAGTTGCCTCTAAGAAATAAAGGTCAGAGTTTCTACCAGATGGTTCTCAAGAGAAACAGCAAATCAAGATGAAAAGGGATTCTTAGAGAACATCTTGTGATTCTTCTAAATATTTGTTGATTCTGTCCTGATTTTAAGAGCTGAGAACAGAGGCTTTAGGGAAAAACACAGGTTTCTAGCCAGGGCAGACCCATGTTTGGTAGATCTGTAGCTTATAAAGTTTGGAATGCCCCTCCCCACCCTTAAGAAAAGGATACAGAAATAATAAGTACAAACATAGACACAGAAGTAAATCTTTGTTTAAAATTAAAGCCATAACAATCATAATGCTAATCTGCTGACAATGCTGATGTTGACGTGTGTTTCACAAAAGCAAGAAAAACATGATATTTTTAAATAACCTGCAGAGCAGACCTCTCTAATATTGTCTGTATTTTATCTGTATACTTTTGATGTTTTTGTATGATGTTATTTTTATGTTATTTTCTATAGAGTAGAAAGTTAATTCAGTTTTGTTTCTCTAGTGCTATTTTTTTTAAATTGGCATGTTGAAAAGTCCATTCATCTTCATTACTCATTATTGAAAATTAACATGTAAATATTTAGCAGTGATATGATATTGAGAAAACTATCAGGTTCCCTTAAGATTTCAGAGAACTCCAAGGTCCTTTATGCAGTGATGTACCTTAAATATTGTTTGCATTGATAATACTCATTAACCAGTTTATGAGCAAGGACCACATTGGATTGGTGTATTACAAATTTTATACTAACTATGTTGATGTCTGTAGTCATGTCAAATCAGCAAGAACTAAGAACACTCAAAAACGTGATATGGTCAGGCAATTCTAATGAACAAAAGAAATGGACAAAGGAATGGTCTAACAGAATGAAGAAGTTAATTCAGACAGAGTGCTTTGAGAAAGCTGGACAACGATGGTTAATGAAGACAGGAATGTAGGTGTGGAAAAGTATTAAGTATTGGCAAATGACTGGAGCCATATCATCATACTTCCAAATTTTGGAAACAGGCACGTGTGGTTTTATTACTAACTTTACAAAAAGCGATGAAGTGCAGTACAAGACTGTAATATCAGAAGCAGACAAATATCCATTTGAATCTTCTCCTGCCTCTTACTAATCTGTGAAATCTTGCTAACAATAACTTAAATAGCCACAGAAGAGATGACAAGCTACATAAAAACATATCCCACTAAACACCACACAGTTTATACCCAATTAAAAGTCCCTTTATGTGGGTGCCAAAAGGCCCACATCAGTGGACACAGAGTTATGTTTAATGAGAGAAGTGTGTATATGCTCACTTGCTCAGTTGTGTCTGACTCTTTGCGACCCCATGGCCTGTAGCCTGTCAGTCCAGACTGTAGTCTCCTCAGTCCATGGAGTTTTCTAGTCAAGAATACTGGAGTGGGTTGCCATTTCCTACTCCAGGACATTTTCCCAGCCCAGGGATCAAACCTGCACCTCTTTAGCCTCCTGCATAGCAGGCAGGTTCTGCTGGGCCTGCTCTACCTGGGGGCTTCCCTGGTGGCTCAGGTGGTAAAGAGTCTGCCTGCAATGCGGGAGACTTGGGTTCAGCCCCTGGGTTGGGAAGATTCCCTGGAGAAAGGAAAGGTTACTCACTCCAGTACTCTCTGGCCTGGAGAATTCCATGGATTGTATTATCCATGGGGTTCAAAGAGTTTGGCATGACTGAGCAACTTTAACTTGCACCACCTGCGAAGCCCAGTGAGGAGAGAGTCAATGCGAAAAGAGACAGTGGTCTTGATCAACAACAAAATGCAATGTTTTCCTTTGGAAAATCTGAAGGAAAGAAAAAGGGAAAAAAAAAAACAAAAACATGATCATATTGCGAATGCAACCCCCAAGGGTTCTGAAGCTTAAACTTCATTTGCCTCCTGGTACATCTGCTTCTGCTTCCTGTGGTTTCCATGGAGTTCGCATTTCTAGTTAGAGAAGACAGACAATAAGCATATGAACAAAATAATAAATAGACAAGTTTAGATAGTCATTGTTCAATGAGGAAAGTAACATAGGGCATACAAGGAAGAGTTACTGCAGGCAAAGGAACAAGTATACCTTAGAAAGAGGGGTCACAGAAGACCTAGCTGAGGAAACCAGCTTCGGGCCAAGATCTACACGAGGGCAAGTCTGAAGTTCAATTTGCAGATTGGATCATGTGGGCCAGAATGGGGAAGTGACTAGTCCAAGCTCCTACACCGCATCACAGGAAGACCCAAGGCTATAGCTGAGACACACTGCCGCCACTCAGGGATTTTATATGAAGTTTCACTTCAGATATCCTTGACATATGGAAACTAAAAGCCCTTACTGCTTACTGCCTTCACTAAGTTCCTGATAAAGGCAGTTGCTCTTTTCTTAATCTCCAGGAAGCCAAAAACTGAGCTGTCAATTCAGTAGTCAAACAACCATTTCACTACTTTAAGATAATCTCAATGATTAGAAAAACTCATTTCAGGACCATAAAATCATTAAAAAATAAAGCTATAAAAGCTCTGAGAGATCAATCAGGCAAGTATTCTCTAGATTATTTTGATTACTTATCTCCATCAGAATATACAAAGTAATCAGTCAGTCAACTAATAAAAAAAAGACATGTATAGAGAGGGAGGACACGCATACAATATAGAATTGAGTCTGTACTGACTTGCCGTTTATATTATGTACATTCCAGAAAGGCACACAAAGCATACAGATTTTAAAAGATGCACTCGAAATAAATGAAAGTGAATGTTTCAGAATTCTCTTCCCTCACCCCAACGGATCATTGTGTGTGCACTTTGAGGAATCTTTTCTATCTTTGATGACAACTGATACAGTCTACCAGATTCAGCTTAAGTACAGAGAAACTGAGGCCAGAGATGAGAAATCAGAGGGTACTACTGATGACCCCAAATAATAAGTGAGCTGAAGAGCTTTAAAACAAATTCAGTTTCCTATATATGCATGGTATTATACACTATCCCTGTTTTTTGTTAATATTATAATTTTTCATTTGCCTTCACTTAGTCTTTGCAAGCTCTTTTCTTATTTCCTAGAGAGTGATGTGTTGCTTCTGATCTCTCAACAGTGAGCAATTCGGGATTAGGAAGCCTCTGTCACCGGATCCCAGCAAACAGTAAACTCCCTAAAGTCCAGAGGCTTAACCCGAACACAATCTGTTTCCCTCAAGGATTCCCAGAACAGACACAGGCTCCCTGCCTGCTTAGGCATGCAGCACCGCACTTCTCAATAGCATTTTATGACACATTTCTCAAATCAAATTTAAAAGCATAACTGAGTGGAATTAAATTAATGCTGTCTGGTAATGTCAGCAGCACCCGAGCTGCAACAGGCTGGCTTAACTTTTAAACCTTCTGGATCTTTATGATACATATTCAGTCTCTAGTATTATTGAGAGAATCTGTGTACATACACTCTGTGTGTGTGTGTGTATGTGTGTGTGTTGTGGCTTATCTGTGGTTGAGTGGTCTTTGAGAATATAAAAGTACATAGTTACATATACTTAATGATTACACACTCCCTGTGACCTTGATGTATTTGAATTGACATTGGTATTTCTCTTCATGTTCCACAGAGTATGTTCAGCTTCATTATATCATTTGATCATCATAACACCCTACGAGGAGAGCATTCATATTTTGTCTCTCTTTTGTACTTGAAACCAAGTGCCATGTCTCCAAATTCAGCATTCTTTCCACTTACTAGGTTTAATAACAATGAAAACACCACTGGTCTTTTCAAGGTTCCCTTAGCCTGTATGGCTTAATCTAATATTCTATTTCTAATTTTCATCTTAATTGACTCAGTAGCAACATTTTACTCATTTATCATTTCCTCATTGTTGAAGCATGTGTTCTTCACTTAATTTAAAGATATACACCCTTTTTTCTCTTCCGACATCACCTAACACTTAGTTTTCTTTCCTGGAGTCTCTATTTCTCTTTTCTAAACATTAGATGTCCCAGGGCTCTCTTTCCCCCTCTGTTTACACTCACCATCTTGGTGATCTCAGTTAGTCCATGGTTTTATTTTGCAGCCATGCTGCACAGCATGTAGGATCTTAGTTTTCCAACCAGGGACTGAACCTGCACTCCCTGCGTTGGAAGCTCCAAGTCTTACCACTGGGCTAGCAGGGAAGTTCCTAGTCCATGGTTTTAAATGTCCTTTTACAATAATTACTTTTTAAATGTACATCTTCCTTCAAGATGTTTCTCCTGAGCTCCAGTTTTCTATGTTCAATTCTATAAGTTATCTCAAGTTGGATGTGTAACAGGTGTTGATAATAGATAAGCAATAAATAAACAACAATCGATAAACAAAAATAATCAGTAAACAATCTGTAAAATGAATAGAGAAGAGTTTTATCTGAGTGAACTGAGCACTCTATCCCAGGAAACATAGATTCAAGAAGCACTTGGATTGTGCTGAATACAAAATGGGGGAAAAGAGAAAAGTTTATACAGACAAAAACTGCAAAATTCCATTAGTTTGTCAAGAATTATAATTGTGGCTGGAAAGCAATAAGGATGATTGTGGATCATCCTTAAGCAAGGACTGATCGGGAACCAAAGTGGTTGCTTAGTGACAAGGGGAGACCTTGGGGCCATAAGGTGGCAGCTGGCAGCCGCTAGCAGATAGTGTTTTAAGAATGGCTGGTGATGTCCTTGAGTCTGATCCAGTTCAGAAAATTCAAGTTCTCAGTGATGCAGGAACATGTCTGAGATCACATCCACAATGGGCACTGGACTCTATTTTGGATGCCTGAACCACAGTTATTCCATTTTTCTTTCTAAATGCATTCTTTTCCTTAATGGTTAAAGCAGACGTGGAATATTTGAATGTGCTGCTTAATTTTTTTTAACCTAGAAAACATATTTTTTACATCAATATATCTTTTGTTATTGTTGATATTGATGTGTTATTGTTAATATAATACAAAAAACTTTCTAACTTTCTTATATCTATATTTTGCCCATTTGTTCATACCTACCTCCTCCCTACCAGAGTATAAGCTCCATTGTGGCAGGGAATTCCTAAGCCTTGCATCCCCAGTTCCTGCAATAGCATCTAGAACATACAAAGATTTATCCTTGATTTAAAATATATATATATATATATATTTATTTTTAACTGGAGGATAATTGCTTTACAATAATGTATTGATTTCTGCCATATATCAACATGAATCAGCCATAGGTATACTTAGATTCCCTCCCTCTTGATATCCTTGATTTTAATTGTGTGAATAAAGAGTTCACTCTCATGTCATAAACTGTAGTTCCCATAGTCCTTTCACATGCATTATCCCGGGCTGAACCTCCAAAGAATCTTGGGAAATACACAAGGTAGACATTTTCCCATTTTAAAAATGAGACAACTGAAATTCAGTGAATTCAGTGATTCAGCCAAACTCACTCAGGTACTAGAGAAAGAAGCCAGAGTTAAACTCTTGATTTCAACATTTCTCAGCCACTCCTCTTGCACTGTCTAATGATTTCTATCTCAGGGAGTGTGGGTCTACATGACAATATAAAGGAAGGTGTAGTCTACACACTGGTACCTGAAACTCGGGTTCAGTTTCTGGTTCTACCTATTCCTACATAGGTTAAGTTATGTAGATTTCTGTTTTGCTTTCTTTCTAAGGGATATAATACAGGATATATACAGGATATTCCATAGTGGGCCAGACTGTGTTAAATAAGTTAACACAAGTGAAAGTATAGCTCAAAGGAAACCTTGAAAAACATGGAATTACTGGCATATGAAATTGTTGTTGCAAAAGAAATATGACTTAGGTTCACTTCAGTCATTAAGTCATGTCTGACTCTTTGCAACCCCATGGATTACAGCACACCAGGCTTCCCTCTCAATCAAAACCTTTGGAGCTTACTCAAACTCATGTCCATTGAGTTAGTGATGCCATCCAAAAATGTCATCCTCTGTCATCCCCTTCTCCTCCCACTTCAATCATTCCCAGCATCAGGGTTTTTTTTTTTTTTTTTTCATCAGCTGGCCAAAATATTAGAGTTTCAGCTTCAACATCAGTTTTCTAATGAAATTTCAGGATTGATTTCCTTTAGGATGGAATGGCTGGATCTTCTTGCAGTCCAAGGGACTCTCAAGAGTCTTCTCCAATATCAAGTTCAAAAGCATCAATTCTTCGGTGCTCACTTTTCTTGATAGTTCAACTCTCACATCCATACATGACTACTGGAAAAAAAAAAAAAAAAACACCTTTGACTAGACGGACCTTTGTTGGCAAAGTAATGTCTCTGGCTTTAATGTGCTGTCTAGGTTGGTCATAACTTTTCTTCCAAGGAGCAAGCGTTTTTTCATTTCATGGCTGCAGACACCATCTGCAGTGATTTTGGAGCCTCCCAAAATAAAGTTGCTCACTGTTTCCATTGTTTCCCCATCAATTTGCCATGAAGTGATGGGTCCAGATGCCATGATCTTAGTTTTCTGAATGTTGAGTTTCAAGCCAGCTTTTCCACTCTCCTCTTTTGCTTTCATCAAGAGGCTCTTTTGTTCTTCTTCACTTTCCGCCATAAGGGTGGTGTCATCTGCATATCTGAGGTTATTGATATTTATCCCGACAATCTTAATTCCAGATTGTGCTTCATCCAATCCACCATTTCTCATGATGTACTCTGAATATAAGTTAAATGAGCAAAGTAACAATATATAGCCTTGACAGACTCCTTTCCTGATTTGGAACCAGTCTGTTGTTCCATGTCCAATTCTAACTGTTGCTTCTTGACCTGCATACAGATTTCTCTGGAGGCAGGTCAGGTGGTCTGGTACTTCCATCTCTTTCAGAATTTTCCAAAGTTTGTTGTGATCCACACAGGCAAAGGCTTTGGTATAGCAAATAAAGCAGAAGTAGATGTTTTTCTGGAACTCTCTTGCTTTTTTATGATCCAGTGGATGGTGACAATTTGATCTCTCATTTCTCTGCCTTTTCTAACTCCAGCATGAACACCTGGAGGTTTATGTACTGTTAAATCTTGGCTTGGGGAATTTTGATCATTACTTTGTTAGCATGTGGGATGAGTGCAATTGTGTGGTAGTTTGAGCATTCTTTTTCATTGTCTTTCTTCAGAATTGGAATGAAAACAGACCTTTTCCAGTCCTGTGGCCACTGCTGAGTTTTCCATATTTGCTTGCATATTGAGTGCAGCACTTTCACAGCATCGTCTTTCAGGATTTGAAATAGCTCAACTGGAATTCCTTTTCCTCCACTAGTTGTTCATAGTGATGCTTTCGAAGGCCCACTTGACTTCACATTCCAGGATGTCTGCCTCTAGGTGAGAGATCACACTATCATGGTTATCTGGGTCATGAGGATATTTTTTGTATAGTTCTTCTGTGTATTCTTGACACCTCTTCTTAATATCTTTTGCTTCTGTTAGGTCCACACCATATCTGTCCTTTATTGAGCCCATCTTTGCATGAAATGTCCCCTTGATATCTCTAATTTTCTTGAAGAGAGCTCTAGTCTTTCCCATTCAATTGCTTTTCTCTATTTTTTTTTTTTTTTTTTTTGCATTGGTCACTAAGTAAGGCTTTCTTATCTTTTCTTCCTATTCTTTGGAAATCTGCATTCAAATGGGTATTTCTTTCCTTTTCTCCTTTGCTTTTCACTTCTCTTCTTTTCTCAGCTATTTGTAAGGCCTCCTCAGACAACGATTTTGCCTTTTTGCATCTCTTTTTCTTTGGGATGTTCTTGATCCCTGCCTTCTGTACAATGTCTTGAACCTCCTTCCATAGTTCATCAGGCATGCTATCACATCTAGGACCTTGAATCTATCTCTCACTTCCACTGTATAATCATAAGGGATTTGATTTAGGTCATACCTGAATGGTCTAGTGGTTTTCCCCACTTTCTTCAATTTAAGTCTGAATTTGGCAATAAGGAGTTCATGATCTGAGCCACAGTCAGCTCCTGGTCTTGTTTTTGTTGACTGTTTAGAGCTTCTCCATTTTTGGCTGCAAAGAATATAATCAATCTGATTTTGGTGTTGACCATCTGGTGATGTCCATGTGTAGAGTCTTCTCTTGTGTTGTTGGAAGAGGGTGTTTGCCATGAACAATGCATTCTCTTGGCAAAACTCTATTAGCCTTTGTGCTGCTTCATTCTGTATTCGAGGGCCAAATTTTCCTGTTACTCTAGGTCTTTCTTGACTTCCTACTTTTAAATTCCTATTACCCATAATGAAAAGTATATCTTTTGGGGGTGTTAGTTCTGGAAGTTCTTGTAAGTCTTAGAATCGTTCAACTTCACCTTCTTCAGCATTACTGGTCGGGGCATAGACTTGGGTTTCTGTGATATTGAATGGCTTGCCTTGGAAATGAACAGAGATCATTCTGTCATTTTTGAGATTGCATTTAAGTACTGCCTTTTGGACTCTTTTGTTGACTATGATGACTACTCCATTTCTTCTAAGGAATTCCTACCCAGTCGTTGATATAATGGTCATCTGAGTTAAATTCATCCATTCCAGTCCACTTTAGTTCACTGATTCCTAGAATGTCTGCCCTCTGACGGAGAAGGATAAGAGGCTTATGGAAGCTTCCTGATGGGAGAGACTGACTGAGGGGGAAATTGGATCTTGTTTTGATGGGCATTAGGATAGAAACAAATAAGTTCACGTGGAGATATAACCCATGTGAATTTCAAAATTCCATACTCATTGAAAGGATCCATGGATATTAGAAGTTTGGACTTTTAGACCTGATTGAAAGCTTTAAACTTAATCCCAAGCTGCTGGATTCATACTGGATGTGCTGTGGAAATCCAGGAGCCAGTGTCCAGAGAATCCTCAGATAAGTCCAGAGAAGCGTCTTGAATCATGAGGCATTTGACAGAAATCTCACGGGTCTTACAGTTCTGTTCATGTCTAACACCATGCCTGCATGTAACAGGCACAAATAAATGTGTGTTGAATGAAAATTAAAATTTGGGTACAGGAGTGACAGCAGATGAGATCGCTGGATGGCATCACCAACTCAATGGACATGAGTTTGGGCAAGCTCTGGAAGACAGTGAAGGGCAGGGAATCCTGGTGTGCTGCAGTCCATGGGGTTGCAAAGAGTCAGATACGACTGAAGAACTGAACAACAACAAAAGGGTAACTGAGGATGAGGACAGCAAGCACAGGGCATGGAGAAAAGGAGGAGGGAGGTAAGGGATTTAGAAAGTATATTAGTTATCTAATCCTATACAACAAATCACCCCTAAACTTAGTATCAATAGCTTACAATGACAAACGTTTATTATCTCTGGAGGGTCACTGATGTGACAGATGACTTTCAATAAATATTTATCTTTGAACTAGTTACAGATATTATGCCAATTCTGGGAGAAGTGGTTCTTTATTCATTATAATAATGACATGCCAGACAGTTTAGAAATATTTATGTATGTTATCTAAATTTGTCATCATGACAAATTTAGACATAACTGTCTAAATTTATGACATAACTGTCATACTGCCCTGTTAATTAACTCATTAATTATTTATTTAAGCAAACTATTTATTACCCTTGTACAACATACCAGACTCTGTGCATTCAGAAGCAAACAAATAGATAAAAATCCCTGCCTTCATGGAGCTTATGTCAAATAGGGAAAAGATAGATAATAAATATAGATGCATACACAGTAAGATTCATAGTATGTCAGAGAGTGATATGTACTGTCAGGACAATAGGCCAGGAAGGATAAAGGAGGCACCCCAAACACAGAGAAATTAACTAACTGCCCAGCACTGCACAGCCAGCAAGAGGGTGGAAATGATATTCCATTTTGAATCTGAACTCACAGGGTGTGCTAGTGACCACAGCTGATATGTAATGAGAACTTCAGAGATTCTTTAGGGCATTTTTTCATGGTAGAGTCCTCAAGCAGTAGTTAGGGCAAATTCTAACTCAAATGGGAAAATGCTTTACCTACCAGGAAGCCTGGAGTTTTCAGTCCTCAAATGCTAAATACTGTCTTCCCTCTAGGAACAAGATAGCTACCATTTTAGCTTCCCATCCAGATGCTCCAGCACTCAACAGAATAAAGAGAACAACTTGGCCAAAAACCTTTCCCAGAAAGCTTGAGAAGACCACCCCTTATCATCCAAAGCAGGATCACATGATCCCCACTGAGCATATTCCTAGCAAGGCAAGGAGTACCCTCTGTATTCTGGATTTACTCGTGGAGCCAGATAGAGTTATCCTCTCCTGTATTATACAAGGGAGCAAGGGTGATTTGGAGAAAATTCATCAACAGGAAAAATAGGGAGTAGGGAATTGCAAGCATTTGCTATTGATATGGACCAAGCCTCATTCATGGTTTAGTGATCAAGAGTGAAAACACAAAAGAAACTTTAGAAATAGTTGTTGATTTTAATTAGAGTAAGAAATAGAAAGGGTTTCCCTGGTGGCTCAATTGGTAAAGAATCCGACCGGAATACAGGAGACTGCCTGCAATGCAAGATACCTGAGTTCAATCCCAGGGTCAGGAAGATCCCCTAGAGAAGGAAATGGCAACCCACTCCAATATTCNTTTAGAAATAGTTGTTGATTTTAATTAGAGTAAGAAATAGAAAGGGTTTCCCTGGTGGCTCAATTGGTAAAGAATCCGACCGGAATACAGGAGACTGCCTGCAATGCAAGATACCTGAGTTCAATCCCAGGGTCAGGAAGATCCCCTAGAGAAGGAAATGGCAACCCACTCCAATATTCTTGTCTGGGAAATCCCATGGACAGAGGACCCTGGTGGACTATAGTCTATGTGGTTGCAAAGAGTCAGACACAACTGAGCATGAATGTACACACACAAGAAATACAAAACCGATACAAGGAAAAGAGAAGAGGGAGGAAAAAGAGGTGGGAGAAGTAGAATAATTCTGATCCTAATATAAAGGAGAGAAGACTCCCAGCACTCTGAATTGAGAGTGAAAACTGTTCCCCATCATTGCCCAGCCATTCAATAGCTGTGTGACTTGAGCTAATCATTTAACTTTTCTGTGACTTAGTTTCACGAACAATGACTCTAGTCTAATAATGCTCATTAGTCACGTTTCATGAACAGCAGAAGATTTAATAAGATGTCTGTGTTCAGTGAGAAGAAAGTGATATGTGGCATTCCAGTTCAAAGTGGGTTTGGTCTCCATTTACAGATATAGAGCAAATTGGAAAGAGTGTGTCTGTAACACTAAGATAATAGAGTTAGTCAAGCAGATGATTCAAAGAAGACAACACGCATACACACAGACACTTGTATTCATGTGTGCACACGCACAGTCACACGCACACACAGTCACACATGCACACACACCTATAATCCTTTCTCAGTAAAGAAATACTGTTGTCTATTGTTTTTTGAGCAATTATTGTTTGCTAGGTGCTAGCCGAATTACATATGAGCATTTTCTCCCTTAATTTCCCAACAACCCATGAGTTAGTTGTCTGTTTGAATTATCTGGAATAGATTTTTCAAATTTCCACTGCATTTTGCATATATGCACTTTCTCTTCCCCATGAAACGGATGCCATTTCAATATATGACTATGGTCTTCAGATTGTTTCTACTAAATTTAAACACAATCCTGCAATCATTTTCCTTGCACCAGTGACTCATTTCATCGTGCTTTGAGCTGATCAGATCAAAACTGTTCGGGAAAATTTAGCACCAGCCGGCTCCTAAATGCTGAGCTGGCTCTGGTTCTTTCTTGACCATTCTCCTTTTTGCTCATCCAGTCCCAAGACCGTGCTCATTCATCATTTGTGTCCCTCTCAGCAATTGCTCAACAAAAACCTTGACTGAGCAATCTCATTGACGGTCGCAAGCTAGCATTTCACATCGCATTCCTCTTCAAAGCAGTTTGCTCAGATGATGCGACTATTTGACATGAGACAGAGAAACAAGGTCAGAAAGAGATTCTGGGAAGAGGAGTGATTTGGCAGGTTCCCACAAGGACTCCAGGAGAAGGACCAAGGCAAGGCTGAGAGCATGAGGTACAGAGTTAGGAGAGGTGAGAACTTACCATGCTGTGTGCCTGTGGGCAACTCTTAAATCTTGCAGCATCGATTTTCCCATCTGCACAAATGGGGGAAGAGAACTAAGCTGAGATGGGAAGGCACCAGACCTGGGGGCCTTCAGGAGGCATGGGAATCAGTCATGGCACTTTCCCCACTGAGCCTGCGATGCTTCCCCTGTTCTCCTCAGCACACACTCCGGGTAGGCTAAAACAACCAGAGTTGGCGTATCATTTAGAATATATCTGTCATTTTTGGATGAAATAATCTCTAGCATCCATTTTGGATCTCATATTTCAGGAGTATATTGCTGCTTTGGAAAGAATCATGAACTCAGGATCAGAAGACCAGGTTTAAATCCTGGTTCTGACATTTATTACCTCTGTGACCTTAAGCAAATCAATTCATATCTTTGATCTGTGTGTGTGTGTTTTTTTTTTAATCTGCAAAATGGGAAGAAAATATCAACGTCTTATGGTTGAAGTGAAGATCAAACAAGATATATGAGAAGGCACCCAAAGCACACAGCATATCCTGGGATATTGTAGACATTCAATCAGCCATTAAAATTAATATTTTAAAGGTGGCATCTGGTGAGACAAATGCATATGTGATAAAATTGCTAAGCATGCTGGAAGCCAAGAGGAAAGTGAAGGAGGAAGGGAGGGTGTTCCTACTTGGCTATTTCAGCTTTTCCCTTTTTCTGCACTGCTGGGGACGGATCCTATAGTTGTAGCCAAAATGCTGGCAGCCCACCCAAATGTCATGTCCTCAATCCTGTCTAGAGGCTAGTTCCTCCTCTTCATGCACCCCAACCCACACTCAATCATTAGTATCTTAACTCAGTGGGGTACTTGGTTTTGGCTCATCTATGTTCAGTCTTAATTGTGTGTGTCGGAGGGAATGGTGACTTGAGGTCAGGGGATGGTGCTAGGAGCTTCTTTGCTTCTGCATCACCAGTACAACCCTAGGTGTTCAGGGCCTCGGTCTCCATTTCTGAAGTTTGTAATTATCCTGCTGTTGGAAGATAGTTGTCCATGCATGATAATTATGGTGGGGGCGTTAAAATATCAGAGCATCAGCAGCAGTCCACTGGTCATTTGACAATGATGCCAGATTACTGAAAGCAATTACAGGTCCTCCTGCAGAGCTCCTCACTGCAGGTGAAGTGCGGGCTCGGTACTGCAGCAGAGCTGTCATGGTCTTTAGTCCACATGCCTCTCTGTCCTGGTGGCAGGAGCACCATGCTCAGGCACAACAGGGAAATCTTCTTTTGGATGACAGCACCTGTGTGTTCCTCATCTCTCCTCTCTCCCCTAAGAATCTATAGACTCTTATCTAGTCTTGGCTGATTGTGTGTGTGTGTATATGTGTGTGTGAGGACTCATTATGCATGCGTGTATTTATTTTTAGGTCTGAATCAGTTTATGCCTTTTGTATCCTATAACTATAGTGTCACCCAAACTGTGAGTGGGATGAGGTCAAGGAGTGCATGCTGGGTAAAGGACTGGTTCAAGGCTAAGGGAAGAAATTATGATAAGTTTCTAGACAGGCAAAAAGCATATTAATTAATGCTTTTAAAAATTTTCTGGGATTCCCTAATAGCTCAGTTGGTAGAGAATCCACCTGCAATGCAGGAGACCCTGATCTGATTCCAGGATCAGGAAGATCCGCTGGAGAAGGAGTAGGCTACCCACTCCAGCATTCTTGGGCCTCCCTTGTGGCTCAGCTGGTAAAGAATCTGCGTTCAATGAGGGAGACTTGGGTTAGATCCCTGGGTTGGGAAAATCCCCTGGAGAAGAGAAAGGCTACCCACTCCAGTATTCTGGCCTGGAGACTGTAAAGTCCACGGGGTAGCAAAGAGTTGGACATGACTGAGCAACTTACAGAAAAAAAAGAAAAAAGAAAAATTTCCAGTCATCATGTTACCTGAACTAGTTTTAAACCTAGCATAACCATATTACATAGTAATTACTCTATAACTCATAAATACATTCTAATGAGGAAGATAATGTTAATGAATTTGGGTAGCCAAAGGTAAGCCTGGAAAGGAGTCTAGGAGTAGGGGCTAGGAAGAGCCAAATTATCTTGCAAAATAGAGTAAATGTGCTTTGGAGATTCCTTAAGGCTTCTGGGAAGAATGAGGTCGGAGAAGATGTGGGGAAGGGAGGCAGTGACACGGGAGGAGTGGTGAGAGGCTTGTACACTTCGGTGGATGGACCAGCAAAAGGACTTTTACACCAAGAACATCTAATGCTCAGTTTAGGTGTTATTGGCTTGTGTTATTGTGACATAAAACTCCCCTTAGGTCCTGAATTTTTCAGTAAAATATTTTGCACATAAGAGTGGCCATAGGGACTTCCTGGCAGTCCAGTGGCTAAGAGCTTCCAGTGCAGGGGGCCTGGGTTTACTCCCTGGTCAGGGACCCAGATCCCACAGGCTGCAACTAAGAGTTCTCACATCACAGCTAGAGACACATGAAATTGCTAAGTGCGCTGGAAGCCAAGAGAAAGGTGAAGGAGGACAGGAGGGTTGTTCCTTCTTGGCTATTTCAGCTCTTCCCTTTTTCTACCACCACTGCTGATGGAGCCTACGGCCGTGGTCTAAATGCCAGCGGCACACTCAAATGTCACATCCTCAATTCTGTCTAGAGGCTAGATATTCCTCTTCAGCTCTAGATAGCCAGTCCACAAGTTTAATTTCTCAGTGACACATCTGGAACAGCCAGTTGCTGCAACCAAGACCAAAGATCCCATGTGGTACAGCTAAGCACATAAATACTAACATTAAAAAGTGGATATACGTGAATGGTAGGTGTGTAAATGAAAAAAAAGATGAACGTACAAGTTGACACAGTTCAGAACAGTCTCCAGGTGTGGGGCATCAGGCATGTGACGCTGAGATAACTCATGAAAAGGAAAGCTACGAGTTCAAACTCTGAACACAGTCCTATTCAGAAACCTGCAAAAATGTCATGAGAGTGTTTGATTTAGAAAAAGCACAGAATTTGGGACCCAAACTAGTCTCATCTATACCTCAAAGATCAGGAAGTCTCAGTGAACAGTTGGATTTAAATACTTCCCAGATCAAATGCCTTCTTTGCTATGGAGTCTTCTTCAGATAGCACCTGAGAAAAATTAATCACTTATTTAGGCTCTGTAAGAACTTGTCACGATGGATTTTGATGTTTGTTCCTCTCTCTCACATTAATCTACTCTTCCATGCTATGCCTATTTGTCAATATTTCTTCAGAACTTACTCCTATGTTCTGTGCAGTGAGGTAGAACTACTTATAATGCTTTCCCTTTATTTCCCAAATGAAAGGCTACTTCTGCATTGGTTCGGGACTGGGAAAATAAGTTATCTAACCAGAATGACAGAAACTGTGACAATATGTGAAGAAATCTCCAAAGTCTGAAGAAAAAAAGTGAAAGACTAAGAAAAAGCAGAGGGAACCTCAGAGAGGAGCTTGGAGGTTTTACCAGTGGGAAGCCAGGCTGCTCGTGACAGCTCTTTGCACGCAAATGGCACCGTCTTTCCTCTCCTTTTTTTTAATCTCTTTCCTCCTTCTAGCCAATCCTGTTGGAATTCAGACAAAACTAAAGGCTTCTTCTCTAGCCTTCACCTCCCGGTGTTAGTTAGGTGAGACACTTCCATGGTGATGAAGCAGTCAGGGTAGGGTCCAGTGTGGCACAGACCACGTCTTCGTGAAGGCATTTCTCCTCAATGACTTTATCTAATGAAGTATGGCCAAGGTCAAGTATGCTTCAGGTCATTTACAGGCTCAGTAGGTCTTCGCAACCTGGGGGGAGCTCAAAACACAGCATACAATTCATTCCATTGCTGTCCATGTGCTTGTTTTCTATCTCTGTGTCTCTATTTCTGCTTTGTAAATAGGGTCATCGGTACCATTTTTCTAGATTCTACATATGTGCATTAATGTTGGGATTGACATATATACACTACTATTTATAAAATAAATAGCTAATGAGCACCTAATATATAGCACAGGAAACTACTCAATGCTCTGCCGCTAAGTCGCTTCAGTCATGTCCGACTCTCTGCGACCCCATAGATGGCAGCCCACCAGGCTCCCCCGTTCCTGGGATTCTCCAGGCAAGAACACTGGAATGGGTTGTCATTTCCTTCTCCAATACATGAAAGTGAAAAGTGAAAGGGAAGTTGCTCAGTCATGTCCGACCCTCAGCAACCCCATGGACTGTAGCCTTCCAGGCTCCTCTGTCCATGGAATTTNCTGTCTCTTATACACATCTGGTCATCGGTACCATTTTTCTAGATTCCACATATGTGCATTAATGTTGGGATTGACATATATATATACTACTATTTATAAAATAAATAGCTAATGAGCACCTAATATATAGCACAGGAAACTACTCAATGCTCTGCCGCTAAGTCGCTTCAGTCATGTCCGACTCTCTGCGACCCCATAGATGGCAGCCCACCAGGCTCCCCCGTCCCTGGGATTCTCCAGGCAAGAACACTGGAATGGGTTGTCATTTCCTTCTCCAATACATGAAAGTGAAAAGTGAAAGGGAAGTTGCTCAGTCATGTCCGACCCTCAGCAACCCCATGGACTGTAGCCTTCCAGGCTCCTCTGTCCATGGAATTTTCCAGGCAAAAGTACTGGAGTGGGGTGCCTTTGCCTTCTCCGACTCTAGAGTGACCTAAATGAGATGGGAATCCAAAACAGAAGAGATATGTATGTGTATATAGCTGATTCACTTTGCTGTATAGCAAAAACAAACACAACTTTGTAAAGCAACTATACGCCAATAAAATTAAAAAAAAAAACAAAAACAAAACTCCGCAGTATACAACTCTAGTTCCATGTTAAAAAATAATTAAAAATAACCAACTTTCAAACAAACTTTTGGAACAAACTCTGTTGATTCTTTAGGGTGCAGCTTTCCAGAAACACAGCTAAATTTGCTAAACTGCTCCTCACTCCTACTTCCAAACCCTAGGGAGTTTCCACACCTCCTTCCATATTCACTGGATATAATTTTACTATTTTCACTCTCAGGAACGTTTATGGAACACTCTGGAGCACACCCTATTCTAATATGGCCACAGGAAGATGTTCAAATTGATTGTTCAAAATCAATTTATGGGACCATTAGTCATCCAGAGGCTAATTGCTGTTATTATCTTATTATTCATCATAATCCCAATAACAAAGAATAATGCAAGATTGAAAAGGTAAATCCAATTTTCTATGCAGTCATCAGAAAAGATCATAGCGATTTCTAAACACAGCCCCTGGGAATGAGTTTCTATGGTCTCTGCTCCACTCAGTTTGGCAAATACCAACTAGGCCCTTCCTGTGTATCAGGCCCTGAATTTGGTACTGAAACGGGGTGAGGGGCTGTGGGGAGGATACAATAAGAAAAAGCATATGAGTAGGCCAGAAGGAGATTTTATGGGACTTTCTGTCCACAAAATGTAATGAGCATGTTCACTACTATGCAAAAGAAATGAGTAAGTGCTGAACATCTCACTAATTACTATGGATGCACTGTGTAGGGAATAATTAGCTTTTTTTTTTTTCAGTGATCTAGGAACACTTCTGGAGAAGGCAATGGCAACCCACTCCAGTACTCTCACCTGGAAACTAGCATGGATGGAAAAGTCTGATAGGCTGCAGTCCAGGGGGTTGCTAAGGATCAGACACAACTGCGCGACTTCACTTTCACTTTTCACTTTCATGCATTGGAGAAGGAAATGGCAACCCACGCCAATGTTCTTGCCTGGAGAATCCCAGGGATGGGGGAGCCTGGTGGGCTGTCATCTATGGGGTTGTACAGAGTCGGACACAACTGAAGTGACTTAGCAGCAGCAGCAGCAGCAAGACTTCACAGAAAAGGTGACTTGAATAATAACTTGCATTTATTGTTCCATCAAAGAAAAGAGAAGGTATTTTTGGCAAAGGAAAATGCATGGGGAAAGGTAGAGAAAAAGTACAGGGGGGTTGAAGAGTGGTGGCTTTCCTGTTCGGTCTAGCAAAGAAAGAGTAGTCCAGAAGGAGATTTGGTGGGGAAAGTCATGGCCGGAGATGAGACTGAAATGGGATGTTGCCATGGGGCTGGTATGGGCCACAATGGCAGGATCAGCAACTCGGGCTTTTTTGGGTTGGTCAAAAAGTTCATTTGGGTTTTTCCATAAGATGTAAACAAACTTTGGGGCAGAGAAGAAAGGAAAAAATGGAGCCTTCAAGGTAGGGGAAATATTAACCAAGATCTCAGATCGGAATGTGCTTCCCTGGGGCTCAGACAGTAAAGAATACACCTGCAAAGTGTAATACCTGGGTCCAGTCCCTGGGTTGGGAGGATCCCCTGGAGGAAGGTATGGCAACCTCTCCTGTATTTTCTTGCCTGGAGAAGAAAATGGATAGAGGAGCCTGCCAGGCTATATGGTCCATGGGATCTCAGAGTTGGACACAACTGAGCAGCTAAGCAGAGCACAGATCTGAATGCAGGCAGAGAACTCTGATGCCAATTACAGAAGTTGGTTTAGAGACAGAGCAGCCTGGAAGCCCAAAAAGCAACTAGATCTGAGTCACTGCAAAAACATGGATGACTTCTTTTTTTTTTCAATTTTTAAAGAATATGACTTATTGTATTGTTTCTTTTTATTTTTTTATTCATGCTTCCCTTCCTATTATCCCTTCTTTACTAGCTACAGTCAGTAATGACAGGTAACATTCAGGAAGAAAAATCACTCTAATCAAAGAAAATGTCAGCGGCCTGAAGGAACTGAATCTGTGCTATTAATTATCTCACCATGAATATTCTTTTACATGGCTCTGCATGGTAGAATATTGTATACTAGTGAAAAAGTAATGAACTGCAGGTATGTTCAGTGACACAGATGAATTTTAAACAGAACATATTGAATCAAAATTAAAGCAAGTTTCAGAAAGCTATCTATAATATGATACCATTTTTTTTAAGCTAAAAAAACAAGCTAGATAATAAGCTCGGGGAAGGCAATGGCACCCCACCCCAGTACTCTTGCCTGGAAAATCCCATGGATGGAGTAGCCTGGTGGGCTGCAGTCCATGGGGTCGCTAAAAGTCGGACAGACTGAGCGACTTCACTTTCACTTTTCTCTTTCATGCATTGGAGAAGGAAATGGCAACTCACTCCAGTATTCTTGCCTGGAGAATCCCAGGGATGGGGGAGCCTGGTGGGCTGCCGTCTATGGGGTCACACAGAGTTGGACACGACTGAAGTGACTTAGCAGCAGCAGCAGCAGATAATAAGCTTGAGGTATGCACACATATAGTCAGTCTATACTTTAAAAATATAATAAAATCATAAATATACCATTCAGGATGAAAATTACCTCTGGGGAGGTGGGAGGGAAAATGGGTCTGAATGGGACACATTTAGTTCTTCAGTGAAACTGAAGGTGCTGTCTGAGTCTTAGGTAGTAGGTAACCAAGCATCACTTTTATTATTATTCTTCCTAAGTTACATATACATTTCATCTTTTTGTATGCTTCAAATATTACATTAATAAAAACATATTTTATATAAAAATTAACTCTAGAAAATTAATTTCCCCTAAATAATATGCAAACAAGTGATTGAACAAAATATTCTCTTCCTAGACATCCTTTTATCTCAATATTGCAGATTATTTAAGAGAAATATTTCTGCTCATTTAATTTAATCAGTCTAATTTGGAGACACAAAGATGGCTCTTGCCTGGCCCTTTAGATGGAGATAATTATTTCACATATCTTGTGAGAATTGCACAGCGAATACACCTACGAGCAAGAAAGGGTTCTCATTCCCCACCTACATGCTCAATCCTTTGCTTCTTATTCTCAAATCTTCCAACTTCTGGTCCCTGGACCTGGACCCTGACTTTCACAAGTACTTCTATAACATGAGCAATCATGATCCTGCAGAGCTTACATATGTCAGACAAGCATATGAAGCATTTTACACACTAGAATTCATTGCATTCTAGTAACAACTCCGTGAGACTTAGCAATCTTGAATTTAAGGCTTATATAGATTAAATGATGTGCCAGGCTAGGCAGGTGGGAAGTGGTAGGGTCTAGGTTCTGAACTCAAGTAATTTGGGTTCAGAGTCTGTGTTTGAAACTGTTTTGATAAATGCCTCTGATTAGCTTTGAGTCATCCTTTTCTTTTGGGCCTTGGTGGGCCTTTGTCATATTTAAGGCAAGCCATGCAACACACCAGCCTATTGAGATATCTAGACATTCAAGGAGGAGAAAGGGGGTCAGATAATATCATCTAAGAAAAAACCCATCAAAGACAATATTGTAAACTGATTTATATGTGATTTCCAAGCCTCCCTATTGACACATCCATGATGATATTTAATAAGATAATAAATAAGATGCAACCTAGGCCCTGATGTGGGTTATGGAGTAATGTGGGCGTGAGGAAACAGAAGGGGAGCAGCTCACATCATCACAGTGCCCACGGGAACACTACAGTCTAGGTTTCAGTTGGAGCCAGCGTTAATTTCCTAAATCATGAAGGTAAGTATGAAGAGTCCCGGCAAGAGAGCACAGAAGAATCAAACTCGGGGTAGTCTGATCACTGTGGAACAGAATCTCAGCTATTACCCCTCGTGTTAGGAGCAGTTAGCAAAGGAAAGCCAGGCTTGTTAAGACAGAACATGGAAGTCCTTGATTCAGCCAAGTCTGCTGAAGTTCATGGTTAATCTCTAATCCTGGTGATCAAGAGCATGGACTCTGGGACCAGACAGCCTACTTCACAGGCTGGACTAACAATTTCATGTTCAATGCCTATTCACTGATGTAAGTGTTAAATGAAATAATGCAGACCAAAGCCTCACAGCATTATTGGTACAATGTAAGTGTTGACTGTATTGTAGGTAAAAGAAAGAAACTCTGGATATTTGGGCTCACAGAAGACCCCAGAATTTGGAAAATATCATGATTTTGGAGCTCATTTTCCTGAGGCAGAGTTTCAGGTACATACTGTAGCTTTGCTTTTCAGGACTTATCATGCTTTTCCTGGCTCCCATGGGTGCAAAACCACTGGTTGATGGCTCATCAAGTCCTCACTCCTGGATGAGGCTATTGAAGGCAGGGGCAAATAGAGGTTAGAATTGGAAGGTTTCACCAAGGAGAGCACAAGTAAGAGCTGGAATAACCAACCGGAAAGGCTGTTCTCAGTCCTGAAGTATGATTGCTGCTCCTTGTTGTTAATTGTTTAATCTTTTCCAGTTGACAATCTATTAGAAATACCTCTTAGGACATGGTGGATGAAGACTTCAGAGTTTTTGAGGGGAGATTATGTTTCCATTTAACTCTACTGATAAGCTTTCATTCAGTGTTAGATGATTAGGGGTAAATTATTGCTACTGAGAATCTTATTGCTTGGATTCACATTTAGGGTAGCCTGAAAGGCTAAGAGCACCTGGTGAATCTGAGTAATAGAAAGAATATTATTCAGAGAGGAAAGTCCTAAATTCTGGTCCCTCCTGTTTAATGTTCTTAAAGTCATGTAGCCTCAACTCTTTTCATAAGGAGTCAGGAAGTCAGAGAGGCATTGTCATAAATACAACCCTCTAGACTGTGATAATTACTGCAATGAGTTATGGCTCTACACATGGACATCACCAGATGGTCAACACCAAAATCAGATTGATTATATTCTTTGCAGCCAAAGATGGACAAGCTCTAAACAGTCAACAAAAACAAGACCAGGAGCTGACTGTGGCTCAGATCATAAACTCCTTATTTCCAAATTCAGACTTAAATTGAAAAAAGTAGGGAAAACAGCTAGACCATTCAGGTATGACCTAAATCAAATCCCTTATGATTATACAGTGGAAGTGAGAAATAGATTTAAGGGCCTAGATCTGATAGATAGAGTGCCTGATGACTTATGGATGGAGGTTTGTGACATTATACAGGAGACAGGGATCAAGACCATTCCCATGGAAAACAAATGCAAAAAAGCAAAATGGCTGTCTGAGGAGGCCTTACAAATAGCTATGAAAAGAAGAGAAGGGGAAAGCCAAGAAGAAAAGGAAAGATATAAGCATCTGAATACAGAGTTCCAAAGAATAGCAAGAAGAGATAAGAAAGCCTTCCTCAGCGATCAATGCAAAGAAATAGAGGAAAACAACAGAGTGGGAAAGACTAGAGATCTCTTCAAGAAAATTAGAGATACCAAGGGAACATTTCATGCAAAGATGGGCTCAATAAAGGACAAAAATGACATAACAGAAGCAGAAAATATTAAGAAGTGGCAAGAATACACAGAAGAACTGTACAAAAAAGAGTTTCACAACCCAGATAATCACAATGGTGTGATCACTCACCTAGAGCCAGACATTCTGGAATGTGAAGTCAAGTGGGCCTTAGAAAGCATCACTGTGAACAAAGCTAGTGGAGGAAAAGGAATTCCAGTTGAGCTATTTCAAATCCTGAAAGATGATGCTGTGAAAGTGCTGCACTCAATATGCCAGCAAATTTGGAAAACTCAGTAATGGCCACAGGACTGGAAAAGGTCAGTTTTCATTCCAATCCCAAAGAAAGGCAATGCCAAACAATGCTCACACTACCACACAATCGCACTCATCCCACATGCTAACAAAGTAATGATCAAAATTTCTAAAGCCAGATTTTAACAGTATATAAACTTCCAGGTGTTCATGCTGGAGTTAGAAAAGGCAGAGGAATGAGAGATCAAATCGCCACCATCTACTGGATCATCAAAAAATCAAGATAGTTCCAGAAAAATATCTATTTCTGCTTTATTGACTATGGCAAAGCCTTTGACTGTGTGGATCACAAGAAACTGTGGAAAATTCTGAAAGAGATGAGAATACCAGACCTCCTGACCTGCCTCTTGAGAAATCTGTATGCAGGTCAGGAAGCAACAGTTAGAACTGGACATGGAACAACAGACTGGTTCCAAATAGGAAAAGGAGTACGTCAAGGCTGTATATTGTCACCCTGCTTATTTAACTTCTATGCAGAGTACATCATAGGAAACACGGGGCTGGAAGAAGCACAAGCTGGAATCAAGATTGCTGTAAGAAATATCAATAACCTCAGATATGCAGATGACACCACCCTTATGGCAGAAAGTGAAGAGGAACTAAAAAGCTTCTTGATGAAAGTGAAAGAGGAGAGTGAAAAAGTAGGCTTAAAGCTCAACATTCAGAAAACGAAGATCATGGCA
>SJYX01006687.1:267942-290498 GCA_006410675.1 Oreotragus oreotragus | reverse complement strand
GATGCTTTTGAACTGTGGTGTTGGAGAAGACTCTTGAGAGTCCCTTGGACTGCAAGGAGATCCAACCAGTCCATTCTGAAGGAGATCAGCCCTGTGATTTCTTTGGAAGGACTGATGCTAAAGCTGAAACTCCAGTACTTTGGCCACCTCATGTGAAGAGTTGACTCATTGGAAAAGACTCTGCTGCTGGGAGGGACTGGGGACAGGAGGAGAAGGGGACGACCGAGGATAAGATGGCTTGATGGCATCACGGACTCGATGGACGTGAGACTAAGTGAACTCCGGGAGTTGGTGATGGACAGGGAAGCCTGGCGTGCTGTGATTCATGGGGTCGCAAAGAGTCTGACTTGACTGAGCGACTGAACTGAACTGAACTGAATGCAATAAAAGCTAACAAAAGGGACAAATTAACTAAGATTGGTGAGAGTAGAAGTTTTCATGGAAGAAGAGGTTTGTAATGTGGGGTACAGAGGAAGGATTACTCTGAAGGAGCTCAGACCGTTAAAAGCCATGACTATGAAGCCCACACTCACTGAAATTTGAGCATTATGTGGTTCTTTGGTTCTTAGAGTAAGAATCTGTGGTCCCTCCCTCCAAAACACATGATTGCTGCAAGTATTTCACCTACTTCCTTATTCTGTTCTTCAGAATCTGCACCCATGACTGTTACCTACTAGATTCTGTTCACCAACACTGTGGGCTGATAATGGCCTCTCATGGCTGGTCTCTGTGCTTCCAGTTGTAACTCCCGTTCATGTATTCATTCACTTGCACAACCAACACTCAACATGCATTTATCATGTTACAGTGTCTGCTATGCTGGTGACACAGTGTTTTCTTAGGCAGATAATAACCCCTGCCCATAGAGACTCTGCACTCTGTTTAGGAGAGGCAGGCAGTAAAAATTCTAATAGATCAGAAGATCCAAGCAGAGCTTCCCCAGTGGTCTAGCAGCTAATTCTCCACATTCCCAATGCTGGGGGCCCAGGTTTGATCCCTGATCAGGGAACTAGATCCCACATGCCACAACTAATCCCAGCACAGCCAAATAATTAAATAAATTATTTAAAAAAGAAGATGATCCAAGGAAGGGAGAAAAACCAAGCAAGAACGGGGGATGAAAATTACCTGGGTGGCAGTAGGTCCTTACTTCCCTGGTAGCTCAGAGGGTAAGGAGTCTGCCTGCAATGCGGGAGACCCAGGTTTGATCCCTGGAGAAGGAAATAGCAACCTATTCTTGTATTCTTGCCTGGAAAATCCCATGGACAGAGGGGCCTGGCAGGCTACAGTCCAGGGGGTCTCAAAGAGTCAGACATGACTGAGTGACGTGACTTCACTTCACTTTAGTGGGTCCTTACCATTTTTAACAGAGTGGTCAGAGCAAGTGTTTC
Source organism: Oreotragus oreotragus (assembly GCA_006410675.1). Classification (NCBI taxonomy): domain Eukaryota; kingdom Metazoa; phylum Chordata; class Mammalia; order Artiodactyla; family Bovidae; genus Oreotragus; species Oreotragus oreotragus. The sequence goes on along the minus strand of SJYX01006687.1, from coordinate 289,107 downwards.
ATTCAAAACATGACATATGATCAGACACCTGAAGGAGGTAAGATAATGAGTGAGTCACGCAGATGCCTATGAGAGCATTAGAAGGAAAAGAGTGAGTGGAAAGGCCATTCCATTGGGAGTAGGTGTTGGGATACTAATGAAAAAAAGAGGCTGAGTGACTGATGTGAGATGAACAGGGAAGGCAGTGGTAGAAGGGAATTGAGTCAAAAAGGGAAGGCAGAGACCCTAGTTGTACAGGGCTATGCAAACTATTTAAAAAACATTAGTTTACTCTGAGCAGCACAAGAAGCTACTGAATAGAGGAGGGATGTTCTGGCTGCTGTGTTGCAAAAGTATCTATATGAGACAAGGGCAAAAGACGATGAAATGATTCCAATGAGAGAAGTTGATGGCTACAATGAAGGTAGTAGCAGATAGGTGATAAGTGGGCAATTTTGGAGTCTGTTTTGAAGTAAGAGCTGCCAGTGTTTGCTGATGATTGGCTGTAGTCTGATAGAGGAAGAAAAATCAAGGTTTCAGCTGCCTAGTTTAATCTGAATTCCCAGTACACATTTCCAAGAGTAGGGATTGGATTTTCTGAGCAGAGTTTTTCCTACTAAGCTCTCTCAGACTCCGCTGGCTAGTGCATGAATTGGCCACTCCTTCCAGAGCAGCAGTGGCAGCCAAGAATGGAGGTGGGCTGGGTAAGCCAATTCCAGTTGGGGGTCAAGGCTCTCTGGGGCTGTTCTCTCAGCAGGGTGTGTGGACAGAGATGGTTTTCCTTATGTAGAAAGGCCTGGAAGCACTCCTTGAGAATGGACTGGATTGTCACCTTTGTTGGGAATGTTTAGTTGTTGTAGAGTCACTCAGTTGTGTCCAACTCTTTGCTACCCCATGAACTGCAGCACACCAGGCTTTCCTATCCTTCATTAACTCCCGGAGTGCACTCAAACTCATGACCATCGAGTTGGCGATGCCATCCAACCATCTCATCCCCTGCCGTCCCTTCTCCTCCTGCCCTCAACCTTTCCCAGCAGTGGGTCTTTTCCACTGAGTCAGTTCTTCGCATCTGGTGGCCAAAGTCTTGGAACTTCAGCTTCAGCATAGTTCTTCTGATGAATACTCAGGGTTGATTTCCTTTAGGATTGACTGACTTGATCTCGTTGATGTCCAAGGGACTCTCAAGAGTCTTCTCCAGCATCACAGTTCAAAAGTATCATTGGCATGCCTTGTTACTAACTTATACCTTCTTATCTGCCTTATTTTGCAGATTGGGATAATGATAATTAGGTTATACAATGAACTCGAGTGTTTGTAGCTATGTGAAGATTTAAATCAGATTGGAGCCCAGACCCTCTGTCTCTTAATCTTTCTTTCTTCACTGCACTCCAATATAGATTTTTAAAGTTGGACTTTTCCCCTTTGTGTTTATTTCCCAAATCACAACATCTCAAAGTGAGAGTCTCTGCTCTTGACACTGGCACAGGTCAAATGCATGGCAAGGTGTAATAGTTTAGAGTGTGGCTCTTGAGCCATCCTGCTAGGGTTCAGACCAAAGATCTTATTAATTAGGCATTCGCGGGCAAGTTGCTTCATTGTTCTAAGCTCTTAGTTTGAGATTAGTGTTTGTGCACATTTCACAAGGCTATTGTTCAAAATAAACAAGATAATACATGTGGAATGCTCAACCCAGTACCCAGACACATATTAAGCTCTAAAACTTTATTAATACTATTCAGTAGCAGTAATAGTAATAGAATCTCCGTTGGGTGGATAAACATACAAATGTATGCAGGAATAGCCCATGATGTCTTTTCATGAAAAGCTACTTCCTTTGGTAAGTATTTCTTGTTTGATTTGCTTTGGCAACCTGGCTAAAAGGGTGGGGATTCCAGTTTTAAAATACATCCCCCTTTTTTATCTGAATAGAATGGTTGAAGTGGAGAAAATGGCCAATAATGTTAAGAACAGAGTCCACTAACCGAACTGACTCCAGCTGCAAGATCATCTGTGTCGTAAATTATTTACGTTATTGTTGATCTAGAATCCACTGCTATAATTTCAAAATTAATTTACTCTAATTACCCCCACTTAATAAGATAACTTGTCAGTTATCACCACTCCCATAATCTTCCACACTTCCGTCTCTTTTTAGCCTAAATTATCCTCTTCTAAACTTGTTTTTAATGTACTGCAAAAAAAAAAAAAAATCCTTGGAGGTATAATTAACTTTTTCATTCAGAATCCTAATTTCCTCTCCAGCTCTGTTGCTGCAGTATTTAAACTATTTATTATGCAAACTTGCAGAACTTAAACTATGAATTATGTACAAATCTCTGAATGCGAGCTCTGTCCTAATCACAGCACTTCAGTGCCTTTCTACCTCAAGGTAAGCAAATCGTGGGCAACACGGATGCTGAAAATGACAAATGGGCTCATATTTGAGACTAGGTTTTTAAGGGTGGTCAGTTATTATTTTTAATCATTTTAAATCCATAAACCCTTAACATTTTACAATCTATTTCATTTGAATCAAATAATGGAGGTTTTGATATAAGTGTAATGAGCACCAACAGTTTTCATTTATTCATTCACTCATTCATTTCTTCACTCATCAAATATTCCTTGAGGAATGGAACTAGGCAAAATTGAAACAGTAAATGCAATCTGCTTAGTCTCAACTCTCAAGGAGCTTGTACTTTAGTACTGCTGCTGCTGCTGCTAAGTCGCTTCAGTCGTGTCCGACTCCGTGCGACCCCATAGACGGCACCCCATGAGGCTCCCCCGTCCCTGGGATTTTCCAGGCAAGAACACTGGAGTGGGTTGCCATTTCCTTCTCCAATGCACGAAAGTGGAAAGTGACAGTGAAGTTGCTCAGTCGTGTCCAACTCTTAGTGACCCCATGGACTGCAGCCCACCAGGCTCCTCCGTCCATAGAATTTTCCAGGCAAGAGTGCTGGAGTGGGCTGCCATTGCCTTCTCCATACTTTAGTACAAGATATACATATTTAGATAACTACAATATGACTTGTTAAGTGGTGTAATGAAGAGATACAAAGCAATGTAGCGAAAAAAAGGAAAGGTATCTAAACAGACTGAAAATGATGAGGAAAAAGAAAGTGTCCTAGAGAATTTGATGTTGAAGTTAAGAATTAAGTTAAGAGTTGTAGGAACCATTTGGGCAAATGAAGGAGGAAAGCAGTTATTTCTGTGTGTGCATCTTTGGGGAGGAGTGAGCAGGACTGAAGTATGCAGAAGGTAAGGATGTGTATGACTAGAAGGTCAGAGTAAGAAAGTGTCCTAGAGAATTTGATGTTGAAGTTAAGAATTAAGTTAAGAGTTGTAGGAACCATTTGGGCAAATGAAGGAGGAAAGCAGTTATTTCTGTGTGTGCATCTTTGGGGAGGAGTGAGCAGGACTGAAGTATGCAGAAGGTAAGGATGTGTATGACTAGAAGGTCAGAGAGATCATGGCTTATTCGAGGTTTGGAATTAAAAAAATAAAGCATGGTTAAAATATAGAGATTAAGGAGCGGCAAGAAATCTGGGCATGAAGAAACAATTGATAGCCATATGTTTATGTATCTTACATATTGAAATAGTCACTTAATCCAAACCATCTTTCTGTGTTAAAAGATCACTAGACTGAACTCTGGTATCTGATATTAGAGTTTTTTAATTATATATAACACACATATAATCAAGAAGACACAGCGTACGTCTGTATATCTAAAGCAGAAAACGTAAGAATAAAAATGCCCCTGACAGTGGGTTCATGGTTAGGACTCCATCTTCCTCCTCCAGGTGCCCCTGTTCAGTCCCTCATAGGGGAACTAACAGCCCACAGTCCAACCAGCGTGGGTGAATCATCAGTGTATGTTATGTAACTCCTCTGAGTTTCAGTTTCCTCATGTGTTTGAACGTGAACGTAGTGGCATGAGGTTCCTGTGAACAGTCAGTTGACAGCAAGGTATTAAATTTGGTCTTAAAGTTCAAACTGATGCTTTTGAACTGCAGTGTTGGAGAAGACTCTTGAGAGTCCCTTGGACTGCAAGGAGATCCAACCAGTCCGTCCTAAAGGAGATCAGTCTTAGGCATTCATTGGAAGGATTAATGTTGTGGCTGAAACTCCAATACTTTGGCCACCTGATACGAAGAGCTGACTCATTTGAAAAGACCCTGATGCTGGGAAAGACTGAGGGCAGGAGGAGAAGGGGACGGCGGAGGATGAGATGGTTGGATGGCATCACCAACTCAATGGACATGAGTTTGGGTGAACTCTGGGAATTGGTGATGGACAGGGAGGCCTGGTGTGCTGCGGTTCCTGGGGTCACAAAGAGTCAGACATGACTGAGTGACTGAAATGAACTGAAAGTTCAAATAAGCCATCAGACTCTCCCTAAATACATGTTCATTATCATCCTCCACCTTCTTCTACCAATTNCAATGGACATGAGTTTGGGTGAACTCTGGGAATTGGTGATGGACAGGGAGGCCTGGTGTGCTGCGGTTCCTGGGGTCACAAAGAGTCAGACATGACTGAGTGACTGAAATGAACTGAAAGTTCAAATAAGCCATCAGACTCTCCCTAAATACATGTTCATTATCATCCTCCACCTTCTTCTACCAATTTGCCTGTGAAGTGAGGAAGGCAAGCATAGGGTGAATGATAGATTATCCTTACTCTTGCCTTGAGAATACCCATGGACAGAGGAGCCCGGCAGGCTGCAGTTCACGGGGTTGCAAAGAGTTGGACATGACTGAGCCACTGGGCACAAACGCTCGCACCAGGCTTGAGCATGCTCAAGGTACTGTTCTGAAAGATTTACACCTTTCAGATCACTCAGACTTTAAACAAACCACAAGGCAGGCACTATTATTCTCAGCATTTTAAAGAGAAAGGGAAACTATAAGACTTTTAAGTAATCTGCCTAAAGCTAGTGGTGTATCTACAATATGAATCCAGGCTTTCTGGCATTGTACCACCCCTTAGTAATGACCATAGAACACACTTCATTGCAGCAGAAATAAATAGCAAAGAGGCACTACCTCATGGTCCTTAATGCATGGACAGTGATTGCATTTTTTTCCAGTCCTACTGTGATATCATTGGCACATACCATTGTTTAAGGTGTACAGTGTGATGACTTAGCATTTATATATTGGAAAAGATTACCATAGTAGCATTAGTTAACATCTCCATCATCTCACAGAATTACCATTTTTAAATGGTAAGAACATTTAAGATCTTCCATCTTAGCAACTTCCAGGTATATGACAGAGTCTTATTAACTATTATCACCATGCTGTACTTCAGATTCTCCAGAGCTTATTCATCTTATAGCTGGACCCTTGTGTAACTTTGACCAACATCTCCCTATACCCCTCACTCCCTGCCCCTGGCAGCCATGACTCTAGTCTGTTTCTATGAGTTTGGCCTTTTTTACGTTTCACATATAAGAGAATATATAGTATTTGGTTGGACGGCATCACCGACTCAGTGGACATGAGTTTGGGTAAACTCTGGGAGCTGGTGATGGACAGGAAGGCCTGGCATGCTGTGGTTCATGGGGTCTCAAAGAGTCGGACATGACTAAGCAACTGAACTGACTGTCTTTATTCATCTGACTTATTTCACTAGCATAATGATCTCAAGGACCATCCCTATTGTCACAAATGGCTGAATTCCCCAATTTGCCATTGGGATCACATGTTGAGAGCCAGTTGCAGAGGATAAAGGAATATGGGTGAGGTGCATAGAGAACTAACAATGATCTTGGTCCAGTTGGGGACCAGATTCATGAGTGAGGTGTTCCCAGTGGCCAACAGTCTTCCTGAGGATCCACAGTGGAAGCAATAGACATCCACTTAATGCCTTCCTCAGAGTCTTATTTGCCACTACACGCTATCTCTGCTTCCCAGTCATTCAACTCACAACTCACCATAGGTACCACCCAGTTTTCTAAAGTTTACTTTAAACCACTTTACTTTAGTGGCCACCTACATTAGTATCTGTTTTTGCTAACTGAAAGAAATCTGCAAAGAATTTCAAATTTTACCAAAAAAAAAAAAAAAAATTGAACAATGTAGAGGTTAGAAGTCAGGGTTTCAGCTTTCAAAAAGCTGAAAATCTGCACAAAAATTATACTTTCACTATGAAAGTGAAAGTGAAAGTCGCTCAGTCATGTCCGACTCTCTGCGACCCCAAGGACTATACAGTCCATGGAATACTCTAGGCCAGAATACTGAAGTGGGTAGCCTTTCCCTTCTCCAGGGGATCTTCCCAAACCAGCGATCGAATCCAGGTCTCCCAGACTGCAGGTGGATTCTTTATCAGCTGAGCCACAAGAGAAGCCCAGTCAATCCTATAAATTCTGTTCATTGTATCTGACGATACAAAACATTCATGTGTAAGTGATCCTACATGGTTCAAACCCATATTGTTAAGGGCCTACTGAATTTATATTGTGTTAGATGAGTATAGGGTAGGATGTGTGTAAGCTATGTACAAATATTGTATCATATCCATGAGGGCCTTGACCATCTGTGGATTTGGGTACCCATATGAGGGAGTCCTGAAACCAATCCCTGTGAGGATATCCAGAGCCCACTGTAACTGATTTTGAATTTTACATTATTCTGGCTTACAAAGTTCTCATAGGACTCCTTTCACATAGCAGGGGGAAACCTGTACTTTGGCTGGATCTAAGAAATGGGTCTCTTTGTCCAAGTTCCACACAGCTTGGGAAGCCCCGTCTCCACTCACACACTCCCACTTTCCCCTGCAGGAGAAATCACAGGCCAAAAAGATCTTCCCTGGCATTGGGCTGTGTGCCTGGGTGGAGGGTTGAAATGGATTAAAGTCCAGTTGTTCATCTTACCTTCTCTTGTGTATCTCAAATTGTGGTTTGGGCTTTAAAGTTATGTTGGAACTTCTCAACTGGAAACCTGGATTCTGTTAAAGACTCTCTTGGTTGTGAGTGATTATCCAAGTCAGTGATCTTCAGGGGCTCCAGGACCACAGCTGGGAGACACTGAAGCCTATCCATGGGCCACTGCAGGATGCACACTCAGGCCCAGGTCTGATCGCCCATCGTCTGACTCACAGGTGGGTCAGAGTTTTCTGGGTTCCTGGGTGTGTTTTGTATCCCACAGCTCCTACAACTGCGCTTTTGTTCTGGACAGATGCCAAACTGCTGTTGTGAAGGGGTGGCCAGGAGAAGGACGTCTTATTCAGCCGTGATGCTGACATAACTCCCCGTGACTGCATTTTCACAATGCTCTTCATCATCTCAGAAAAGAGAGGTCCACTTGATCTTAACAATGAAGGAACCTAGAGAAACAGAAAAATGGCTTATGGATATTGTTTTGAAAGGAAGGATATGCAAAGACACAAAAGCTAGGAGAACCACAGTGAAATAGGAAACCAGCTCCCCTGGAAGTCATGTGATTTGTGCCCTAACTTTTATGGCTCAGTGATTTATCCTATAGAAACTTTGGAAAGTTACTTCCTTTGTCTAGAGTTTGCATCACTGGAAAACAAATAGATCATTAGAACTAACCATTTTCAGGGTGAGTATTTTACTCTCAAATCTTCAAATGAGTAGTTTAACTTTGAAGGTATATTCTTTGCTTCTAAAAGTGATACTCTTGAGATATTACTTGATATTGAAGAAAGCATTTCCTGGCAACTTGCCTAATAACAGTGAAAGCAATTAAAACTGAAGTATTTTTTTTTCCTGAAATCACATTTTATTGCACCAGCTGTGGAGTTTATTTGTTTACTCAAGTTTGCCCAGTTGGAGTTAATATCTGTTTCCTTTATACTCCTATTGCACTTTCTCAGTCCCTTTGTTATAACATTTATAATGGCCTGGCTAATATTAAGACTGTCTACATGCCTGTTTCTCCCATTAAATTAGAGCCCCCCAAAGGCAGGAACCGCTTTTATGATCTCTCTCTCTCTCCCGCTGTGCCTAGCTCTGTGCCCAGCATGTCAGAAGGACTCAATGAATATTCATCGACTCAAACAAACTAACATTTCTGAAACAACTCAGTTTAAATTTTGTAAATTATTTTAATTTTTTTTTGTTAACATATTCTTTACAACAGCAGAAATCGGCTTCCTTTTTATAAAAGCTTTGCCACCGAATTTGCTTTTATGTTGCTAAAATTTATACCAAAATTAGAACAAATTTTCAAATGAAATTAAAAAGCAATGGCCATAATTAGATTAATCTACAGCAGCAGTGGGAACAATTTGAAATAGTTATACAGTAAAATGCATAAGAAACATGTGCATGAATCTCTTTGGTTTACCCATGGCTAAAGTAAACGGTATTACAATACCTTCGAACGTGTCCATATAATTGCTAACTGATCAGTTTCTATTAGATTGGTGCAAAAGTAATTGTAGCCTTGCATTGTTGCACTCTGCAGTTTGATATTGGAATACATTCTTAAGTAAATGTGCTTATGTTAAACATCATTTCATGCTCATTTCTCTCTGTATGTTTTTTTTGTTAATGACTTATTACTTGCTGTGTATTTTATATTTATTTGAGATTATGAAAATGGTGTTGGGCAAATTCAAGCAGTTTTCTTATTCAAGTTCAAAATGGGTAGGAAAACAGCAGAGACAGCTCACAATATCAACAACACATTTAGCCTAGAAACTGCTAAGGAATGTACAGTGCAGTGGTGCTTTAAGAAGCTTTGCAAAAGAGACAAGAGCCTCGAATGAATGCAGTGGTTGGCCATCAGGACTCTCAATGACCAATTGAGAGCAACCTGAAGCTGATTCTGTTCTAAGAAATAAACTCAACATTGACCTACGACTGATTCATGCTGAGGTTTGACAGAAAACAACAAAATTCTGTAAAGCTAAAACAAAAATTTAAAAAAATGTGAATTAATGCATTAAAAAAGGAAAGAACTCAACTTTGACCATTCTACAGGCGTTCAAAATTAGAAGCAAATTGGAAGGGTGAAAAACTCGATAAGTGGATATCTCTCCCCCCCCCCCTGACTGATTCATGCTGAGGTTTGACAGAAAACAACAAAATTCTGTAAAGCTAAAACAAAAATTAAAAAAAATGTGAATTAATGCATTAAAAAAGGAAAGAACTCAACTTTGACCATTCTACAGGCGTTCAGAATTAGAAGCAAATTGGAAGGGTGAAAAACTCGATAAGTGGATATCTCCCCCCCCCAAAAAAAAAAAAAACTTTTTTAAGTGTGATCTTCTCTTATTCTATGCACAACAATGAACAATTTCTCCACCGGACTGTGACACGTGACAAAAAGTGGATTTTATGGGACAACCGGAAATGTCCAACTTGGTGACTGGACTGAGAAGAAACTCCAGAACACTTCCTGTAGCCAAACTTGCATCAAAAATGGTAATGGTCACGCGTGGTTGCAGCAGATCTGATCCACTGCAGCTTTCTGAATTCTCATGAAACCATTACATCTGGGAAGTATGCTCAGCAAATTGATGAGATGCACAGAAAACTGCAATGCCTGCAGCCAGCACTGGTCAACAGAAAGGGCCCAGTTCATGACGACACCCAACTGCACTGGGCACAACCAGCGCCGCGGACGGTGAATGAACTGACTACAAGGTGTTGCCTCGTTCACCATATTCAGCTGACCTCTCACCAACTAACTGCCACTGCTTCAAACATATCAACAGCTTTTTGCAGGCAAAACACTTCCACAACCAGCAGGAGGAAGAAATGCTCTCGAAGAGTTTGTCAAATCCCAAAGTGTGAATTTTTATGCTATAGGAATAATCAAACTTATTTCTTGTTGGCAAAAATACGTTGATTGTAATGGTCCTTATTTTGATTAATAAATATGTTCTTGAGCCTAGGTATAATTATTTAAAATTTGTGGTCTGAAACTGCAATTACTTTTGGAAAGAAATACATGTGTAAAATGAGAAGATAGGATTTATGGTCTCCGCTTCACCTTTTCCTTGCTGAATGATTATCGGCAAGCAAGTCAATGTATTCAACCAGTCTCTTGACCAGGAAATATTAATGGTAATATTTACCCTACATGATTACATGGTAGTTAAGAGTACACACTTTATTTTTTTTTATTTTTTTCAAGTTCAGCCCAGAATAGTTTATTAATAGTTTATCATTGTTATGTTAGACAGCATGAAAGCCTGGACCTGAAAGAAGAAAATAAGTTCAGTTCAGTTCAGTTCAGTCTCTCAGTCATGTCCGACTCTTTGTGACCCCATGAATCGCAGCACGCCAGGCCGCCCCGTCCATCACCAACTCCCGGAGTTCACTCAGACTCATGTCCATCGAGTCAGTGATGCCATCCAGCCATTTCATCCTCTGTTGTCCCCTTCTCCTCCTGCCCCCTTTCACTCCCAGCATCAGAGTCTTTTCCAATGAGTCAACTCTTCGCATGAGGTGGCCAAAGTATTGGAGTTTGAGCTTTAGCATCATTCCTTCCAAAGAAATTTCAGGGCTGATCTCCTTCAAAATGGACTGGTTGGATCTCCTTGCAGTCCAAGGGACTCTCAAGAGTCTTCTCCAACACCACAGTTCAAAAGTATCAATTCTTCAGTGCTCAGCCTTCTTCATAGTCCAACTCTCAAATCTATACATGACCACTGGAAAAACCATAGCCTTGACTAGGTGGACCTTAGTCAGCAAAGTAATATCTCTGCTTTTCAATATGCTATCTAGGTTGGTCATAACTTTTCTTTCTTTTTTTTTTTTTAGAGCTTCCATTTTACTTTATTTTACCTTAAGTACTCTGTTGGTTTTGGCATACATTGACATGAATCTGCCACGGGTGTACACAAACTCCCAAACATGAACCCCCCTCCCACCACCCACCCCACATCATCCCTCCAGATCATCCCCATGCACCAGCCCCAAGCATCCTGCATCCTGCATCGAACATAGACTGGCGATTCATTTCTTACATGATAGTATACATATTTCAATGCTATTCTCCGAAATCATCCCACCCTCTCCCTCTTCCTCTCCCTCTCCCTCAGAGTCTAACAGTCCGCTCTACACATCTGTGTCTCTTTTGCTGTCTTGCATACAGGGTCTTCATTTCCATCTTTCTAAATTCCATATATATGTGTTAGTATACTGTATTGGTGTTTTTCTTTCTGGCTTACTTCACTCTGTATAATCGGTTCCAGTTTCATCCATGTTATTAGAACTGATTCAAATGTATTCTTTTTAATGGCTGAGTAATACTCCATTGTGTATATGTACCACAGCTTTCTTAGCCATTCATCTGCTGATAGACATCTAGGTTGTTTCCATTCTAGAGGAGCAAATTTCTAGATCCACCACTAACTAGACATGCCTTTGCAATTGGACTACTCTTTCTGAAATTTTGGAGTAAAATATAAGCCTATATTTTCCTCATGTATAAAATGCCAATAATTAATAGTGGCTTTTTAAAGAGTTAATATCTAAACATGATAAATTTTATATAATGTCTACCAAGTACTATGGGCTTCCCAGCGGCTCAGTGGTAAAGAATCTGCCTGAAATGCAGGAGCAGTGAGAGATGTGGGTTTGATCCCTGGGATTGGAAGATCCTCTTTAGAAGGAAATGGCAACCCACTCCAGTATTCTTTCTTGGAGAATTCCATGGATCCAGCAACCTGGCGGGCTACAGTCCATGGTGTCACAAAGAGTCACACATGACTGAAGTGATTTAAAACACACACACACACACACACACACACACACACACCAAGGAATAAGCATTTCATGAATGTTGATTATTTAAAAATACATATATACCTTTATGTCACTGGCTTCCCTGGTGGCTCATAGGTTAAAGCGTTTGCCTGGAGTGTGGAAAACCTGGGTTCGATCCCTGGGTCAGGAAGATCCCCTGGAGAAGGAAATGGCAACCCATTCCATTACTCTTGCCTGGAGAATCCCATGGAGGGAGGAGCCTGCTAGGCTACAGTCCATGGGATCACAAAGAGTCGGACACATCTGAGTGACTTCACTTTATGTTATTGGATCACGATGGAGATCAAGTAATTGATGTCATGAATCTTAGAAGCTATACACATTTTAAAGAATGCCCAAAAGAGAGATGATTGTTAATTATGTATATACATGCAGGAAGTAATTCATCATTTTTTCCTTCTCTTTCTTTCGTTCATGAATGGGTTGGCGAATGTCCATAAGAATATACATAACTTTGGGAAAGAGAAAGATGCTTCTAAATTTAAATAACAATATAATGATGATACACATACAGACATTTAACAGTAATAAATTTGATCAGTGTCTCATCAATAGGCAAAGATGAGATCAAAGATGTTCTGTTTCCAGAAATGGTCTGGTTTCCATCATGCCTTACTGATGTCAAACTAAGCCTTGAGAGGATTCTGGAAAAATGGAGCCTTGAACATGCTATTGTGCTGGAACAAGCAGATATGCAGAACCTAAAAAAAGATGAAAATCTTAGCTTCTGCTGAAATCTTAATGAAATTGAATATGAAGAACAGCTTTCCCTTTCAATCAAAAGAAAGCCTAGTGATTAGTGGAGAATCCTGGTAAATGATTGACCTATCAAAACTCATGACCTGGAACTTCCCTAGTGGCCTAGTGGCCGAGATCCCACAATCCCAATGCAGGGGGTCTGGGTTCAATCCCTGGTCAAGGAACTAGATCCTACATGGCTGAACTAAGTGTTCACATGCCACGACTAAAGATCCCACATGCTGCAACCCAGATCAAAGATCCTGCAGGCTGCAGCTGAGATGTGAAACAGTCAAATGAATATATGCTTATTTTTAAAAACAGAACAAAAAACGTGACCCTTCAGAGAAGACAGTTCACATGGCTTGCAGTAGGTGTGCTCCACCTCCTGACATTCATGGGCAGGAGGACTTGAAGTGGAAAGACAGGAGACCGGGGAATCGAGGGGCTGTACCCTAGTGCCTCATTAGGGCATGGACTACCACCTGAACCTTCAATCTCTCATGAGACTTCTAGAGTCAAGGTTTATTTTTTTGGAAGCTCGACAGAAAAGTTTTGGCACTGCTCCAGAGAGCAGTCAAAGGACCATAACAAGACACCCAGCAGGGCTTGCAGCTAGATAGAGGAAGAAAAGGGAACAAAATAGGGAGTTGAAGGAGAAAGAGGTCAGTCTAAACAGCTAAAACATCATTAAAGAGTCTATGTATTCTTTTAAGATTGTAATCAATAGTCTTTTAAGATTGTAAACCATTTACAAGCTTATTGAAATATATAAAGAAAATCTGTTGGTTTTAGTGGATGGGAAGATTTAATACTATAAAGAGTCACATTTCTAGTAATTAATTAAAAAAAGGAGATAAGAGAGAGTGGAAGGGAGGGAGGGAAGAATACAGGGAAAGAGATCAAGTAGAAAACAAGTACTTCAAAGCACAAAGACAATATATGAAATAACGGACATCAGGATGCAGTTATAAGCAACAGGTAAGACATATAGGAGATCTAGTACACAGAGGATAGAAATCTCAAAAGGAGAAAATCAAATGGATAGAGAAGAAAATAATTAGAAAATAATTTTTTAAATTTCAAAAAGCATTACTACATAGGGTTTATTCTTTGACTATGAGGTTCATTTGAAAATATACCTAATTTTTGAAATCATCATATTGAAGGGGAAATTAGCTGATTCCATCAAGAGATTGTAAAAAGGCATTTAATAAACTGAAAATCCATTCTTAAAAAATATAGTTAAGTATAAATTGAATAAAAACTATTTAATACAAAAAATATCAAAACACTGGAAGAAATTATTGCTATCTACATTAATATTCCAACATGCCTTAGGTATTCTAGCAAATATTCAAAAACAGGAGAATTAAATTACTTTTGTAAAAAATTTGAAAAGAAGATACTTAACCATCTTTTCTTAAAAGTTATATGTAGAGGTAATCCATCATTTCTGGTAGAAGACACATGAAAATAATAAGAGAATTTGCTTGGTGACTGAATATAAAATAAATGTACAAAATGAATATATTTTCTCTATTCTAGCAAAATTCAGTTGAAAAAAGAAATTGAGAAATAATCAAAATGTCCCAAAACTTTAAATTTTAGAAACAAATTCAACATTAAAGATATATACAATCCTAAACAGTATTATTGGAAAACACAAAATAAAACTTCCTGAAGAGAATAGCATGGTTTGGATGGATGGAAAGATGTAATACTATAGTCAACTTTTCAGTAATTAGTATAAAAATTATGCCAATTCCAATTAGACTAATTGCATGTAAGTTTAATCTATCTAAATTTCTACATAATTAGCTATTTATCTCTACCCTTCATTTTTGGGGGAAAAAGATAATTCAATAAAATAGTCTTAAAAGTCATATAAAGTCCTAAACAATATCCAAGAAAAGTGTCAAAAGTAGGATAGTGAAGACTGACTTGCCTTATTAATATTTGAACAGCCCAATAATCAACACAGTATTTTATCAATATTCATTAGAATTGAGGTATGAATATAAAAATATATAAAATAAATCAGTCTCTGAGGAGGCTGATTCCAACACATTATCCAGCAACGTTAGCTTTGCTATTTTTCAGACAGAGCACGCCAAACACTCTCCTCTTTAAGGATTTTACATTTGCTGTTTCCTCTGTTTCAAATACTCTGATAATAATATACACAGCTCTGTATCATCATTCAAGTTTCTGTTCAGGAGTTATTTTATGAAGAAATGAGTCTTTGGGCACTCTCTAAAGACCACCCGTCTCCCTTTTTTATCTTCTGCTTTATTTTATTGACATCAAACATTAATTGGTTAATTGACTGATTTAGTTAGTTAGTTTCTACTTTCCTCTACTAGAATATAAACTCCAGGAAAATGAGGCCTTTGCTTTGCTCCATGCTATAATTCTAAGACTTAGAAAATTGCATGACAGAAAGTATATACATTCAGAATCCAAAAAGAGGTCACAATATTTATATGAGAATTTAAAATGTAACAAAAGCAACATTTCAATGTGGGGTAAAAGGATGATTAAACTAAAATGAGCTAGCACAACTGGCTACCCATCTGGAAGAAAATTAAGTTGGAGTCTGTCTCACATCATAGAAAAAATAAATTCCAGATGGTTTAGAAGCTTAAATACAAAAATAAAAGATTAAATAAATAAAACAAAAGTATCTCAAGATATTCTAAGCATAGGAGCAAATTTCATGACCAAGAAAGAAAAGAGAGGAGATTAAAAGTAAAACTATTCTGCATAAAACTGTAATACACATGTTCTAATTATGTGAGCATTCTCAGTTAGTCCTGTCTGACTCTGAGACCCCATGAACTGTAGCCCACCAGGCTCCCCAGTCCATCAAATTCTCTAGGCAAGAATACTGCAGTAGGTAGCCATTTGCTTCTCCAGGGGATCTTCCCAACCCAGGGATCAAACCTGGGTCTCCTGCATTGCAGAGTGATTAAAAGTAAAACTATTCTGCATAAAACTGTAATACACATGTTCTAATTATGTGAGCATTCTCAGTTACTCAGTCCTGTCTGACTCTGAGACCCCATGAACTGTAGCCCACCAGGCTCCTCAGTCCATCGAATTCTCTAGGCAAGAATACTGCAGTAGGTAGCCATTCGCTTCTCCAGGGGATCTTCCCAACCCAGGGATCAAACCTGGGTCTCCTACATTGCAGACAGATTCTCTAACATTTGAGCCACCAGGAAAGCCCAATTCTAATTGTGTATATATATAATATATATATACNAGGGTCTTCATTTCCATCTTTCTAAATTCCATATATATGTGTTAGTATACTGTATTGGTGTTTTTCTTTCTGGCTTACTTCACTCTGTATAATCGGTTCCAGTTTCATCCATGTTATTAGAACTGATTCAAATGTATTCTTTTTAATGGCTGAGTAATACTCCATTGTGTATATGTACCACAGCTTTCTTAGCCATTCATCTGCTGATAGACATCTAGGTTGTTTCCATTCTAGAGGAGCAAATTTCTAGATCCACCACTAACTAGACATGCCTTTGCAATTGGACTACTCTTTCTGAAATTTTGGAGTAAAATATAAGCCTATATTTTCCTCATGTATAAAATGCCAATAATTAATAGTGGCTTTTTAAAGAGTTAATATCTAAACATGATAAATTTTATATAATGTCTACCAAGTACTATGGGCTTCCCAGCGGCTCAGTGGTAAAGAATCTGCCTGAAATGCAGGAGCAGTGAGAGATGTGGGTTTGATCCCTGGGATTGGAAGATCCTCTTTAGAAGGAAATGGCAACCCACTCCAGTATTCTTTCTTGGAGAATTCCATGGATCCAGCAACCTGGCGGGCTACAGTCCATGGTGTCACAAAGAGTCACACATGACTGAAGTGATTTAAAACACACACACACACACACACACACACACACACACCAAGGAATAAGCATTTCATGAATGTTGATTATTTAAAAATACATATATACCTTTATGTCACTGGCTTCCCTGGTGGCTCATAGGTTAAAGCGTTTGCCTGGAGTGTGGAAAACCTGGGTTCGATCCCTGGGTCAGGAAGATCCCCTGGAGAAGGAAATGGCAACCCATTCCATTACTCTTGCCTGGAGAATCCCATGGAGGGAGGAGCCTGCTAGGCTACAGTCCATGGGATC
The DNA here is from genome assembly GCA_006410675.1 of Oreotragus oreotragus. NCBI lineage: Eukaryota > Metazoa > Chordata > Mammalia > Artiodactyla > Bovidae > Oreotragus > Oreotragus oreotragus. The sequence goes on along the minus strand of SJYX01006687.1, from coordinate 272,469 downwards.
ACAAAGAGTCGGACACGTCTGAGTGACTTCACTTTATGTTATTGGATCACGATGGAGATCAAGTAATTGATGTCATGAATCTTAGAAGCTATACACATTTTAAAGAATGCCCAAAAGAGAGATGATTGTTAATTATGTATATACATGCAGGAAGTAATTCATCATTTTTTCCTTCTCTTTCTTTCGTTCATGAATGGGTTGGCGAATGTCCATAAGAATATACATAACTTTGGGAAAGAGAAAGATGCTTCTAAATTTAAATAACAATATAATGATGATACACATACAGACATTTAACAGTAATAAATTTGATCAGTGTCTCATCAATAGGCAAAGATGAGATCAAAGATGTTCTGTTTCCAGAAATGGTCTGGTTTCCATCATGCCTTACTGATGTCAAACTAAGCCTTGAGAGGATTCTGGAAAAATGGAGCCTTGAACATGCTATTGTGCTGGAACAAGCAGATATGCAGAACCTAAAAAAAGATGAAAATCTTAGCTTCTGCTGAAATCTTAATGAAATTGAATATGAAGAACAGCTTTCCCTTTCAATCAAAAGAAAGCCTAGTGATTAGTGGAGAATCCTGGTAAATGATTGACCTATCAAAACTCATGACCTGGAACTTCCCTAGTGGCCTAGTGGCCGAGATCCCACAATCCCAATGCAGGGGGTCTGGGTTCAATCCCTGGTCAAGGAACTAGATCCTACATGGCTGAACTAAGTGTTCACATGCCACGACTAAAGATCCCACATGCTGCAACCCAGATCAAAGATCCTGCAGGCTGCAGCTGAGATGTGAAACAGTCAAATGAATATATGCTTATTTTTAAAAACAGAACAAAAAACGTGACCCTTCAGAGAAGACAGTTCACATGGCTTGCAGTAGGTGTGCTCCACCTCCTGACATTCATGGGCAGGAGGACTTGAAGTGGAAAGACAGGAGACCGGGGAATCGAGGGGCTGTACCCTAGTGCCTCATTAGGGCATGGACTACCACCTGAACCTTCAATCTCTCATGAGACTTCTAGAGTCAAGGTTTATTTTTTTGGAAGCTCGACAGAAAAGTTTTGGCACTGCTCCAGAGAGCAGTCAAAGGACCATAACAAGACACCCAGCAGGGCTTGCAGCTAGATAGAGGAAGAAAAGGGAACAAAATAGGGAGTTGAAGGAGAAAGAGGTCAGTCTAAACAGCTAAAACATCATTAAAGAGTCTATGTATTCTTTTAAGATTGTAATCAATAGTCTTTTAAGATTGTAAACCATTTACAAGCTTATTGAAATATATAAAGAAAATCTGTTGGTTTTAGTGGATGGGAAGATTTAATACTATAAAGAGTCACATTTCTAGTAATTAATTAAAAAAAGGAGATAAGAGAGAGTGGAAGGGAGGGAGGGAAGAATACAGGGAAAGAGATCAAGTAGAAAACAAGTACTTCAAAGCACAAAGACAATATATGAAATAACGGACATCAGGATGCAGTTATAAGCAACAGGTAAGACATATAGGAGATCTAGTACACAGAGGATAGAAATCTCAAAAGGAGAAAATCAAATGGATAGAGAAGAAAATAATTAGAAAATAATTTTTTTAATTTCAAAAAGCATTACTACATAGGGTTTATTCTTTGACTATGAGGTTCATTTGAAAATATACCTAATTTTTGAAATCATCATATTGAAGGGGAAATTAGCTGATTCCATCAAGAGATTGTAAAAAGGCATTTAATAAACTGAAAATCCATTCTTAAAAAATATAGTTAAGTATAAATTGAATAAAAACTATTTAATACAAAAAATATCAAAACACTGGAAGAAATTATTGCTATCTACATTAATATTCCAACATACCTTAGGTATTCTAGCAAATATTCAAAAACAGGAGAATTAAATTACTTTTGTAAAAAATTTGAAAAGAAGATACTTAACCATCTTTTCTTAAAAGTTATATGTAGAGGTAATCCATCATTTCTGGTAGAAGACACATGAAAATAATAAGAGAATTTGCTTGGTGACTGAATATAAAATAAATGTACAAAATGAATATATTTTCTCTATTCTAGCAAAATTCAGTTGAAAAAAGAAATTGAGAAATAATCAAAATGTCCCAAAACTTTAAATTTTAGAAACAAATTCAACATTAAAGATATATACAATCCTAAACAGTATTATTGGAAAACACAAAATAAAACTTCCTGAAGAGAATAGCATGGTTTGGATGGATGGAAAGATTTAATACTATAGTCAACTTTTCAGTAATTAGTATAAAAATTATGCCAATTCCAATTAGACTAATTGCATGTAAGTTTAATCTATCTAAATTTCTACATAATTAGCTATTTATCTCTACCCTTCATTTTTGGGGGAAAAAGATAATTCAATAAAATAGTCTTAAAAGTCATATAAAGTCCTAAACAATATCCAAGAAAAGTGTCAAAAGTAGGATAGTGAAGACTGACTTGCCTTATTAATATTTGAACAGCCCAATAATCAACACAGTATTTTATCAATATTCATTAGAATTGAGGTATGAATATAAAAATATATAAAATAAATCAGTCTCTGAGGAGGCTGATTCCAACACATTATCCAGCAACGTTAGCTTTGCTATTTTTCAGACAGAGCACGCCAAACACTCTCCTCTTTAAGGATTTTACATTTGCTGTTTCCTCTGTTTCAAATACTCTGATAATAATATACACAGCTCTGTACCATCATTCAAGTTTCTGTTCAGGAGTTATTTTATGAAGAAATGAGTCTTTGGGCACTCTCTAAAGACCACCCGTCTCCCTTTTTTATCTTCTGCTTTATTTTATTGACATCAAACATTAATTGGTTAATTGACTGATTTAGTTAGTTAGTTTCTACTTTCCTCTACTAGAATATAAACTCCAGGAAAATGAGGCCTTTGCTTTGCTCCATGCTATAATTCTAAGACTTAGAAAATTGCATGACAGAAAGTATATACATTCAGAATCCAAAAAGAGGTCACAATATTTATATGAGAATTTAAAATGTAACAAAAGCAACATTTCAATGTGGGGTAAAAGGATGATTAAACTAAAATGAGCTAGCACAACTGGCTACCCATCTGGAAGAAAATTAAGTTGGAGTCTGTCTCACATCATAGAAAAAATAAATTCCAGATGGTTTAGAAGCTTAAATACAAAAATAAAAGATTAAATAAATAAAACAAAAGTATCTCAAGATATTCTAAGCATAGGAGCAAATTTCATGACCAAGAAAGAAAAGAGAGGAGATTAAAAGTAAAACTATTCTGCATAAAACTGTAATACACATGTTCTAATTATGTGAGCATTCTCAGTTACTCAGTCCTGTCTGACTCTGAGACCCCATGAACTGTAGCCCACCAGGCTCCTCAGTCCATCGAATTCTCTAGGCAAGAATACTGCAGTAGGTAGCCATTCGCTTCTCCAGGGGATCTTCCCAACCCAGGGATCAAACCTGGGTCTCCTACATTGCAGACAGATTCTCTAACATTTGAGCCACCAGGAAAGCCCAATTCTAATTGTGTATATATATAATATATATATACATAATTATATACATGTAATTTATATGTATATCATTTTAACAGGAGCTTCCCAGGAGGCACAGTGGTAAAGAATCCATTTGCCAATGCAGGAGACACAAAAGACACAGATTTGATCCCTGGGTCAAGAAGGTCCCCTGGAGTAAGGAAATGGCAACCTGCTTCAGTATTTGTGTCTAGAAAATTCCAGAACAGAGGAGTCTGGCAAGCTACAGTCCATGCGGTCACAAAGAGTTGGACACTACTGAGTATGAGGCTTCCCCTACTAGAGTTTGTCTGGTAGATCACCTGTGGCTCTGTAGCTGGATTTTGTTGGAGTTTTCTCTTTGGGGGAACTAGACTCAAGAAGCAACTGCTTTTGAGGATCTATCTTTACAAGATAAGGGAAAAAAATCAAGAAAATATACATCATGAGAAACACTAGACTGGAATAAACACAAGCTACAATCAAGATTGCCGGGAGAAATATCAATAACCTTAGATATGCAGATGACACCACCCTTATGGCAGAAAGTGAAGAGGAACTAAAAAGCTTATTGATGAAAGTGAAAGAGGAAAATGAAAAAATTGGTTTAAAGCTCAACATTCAGAAAACGAAGATCATGGCATCCGGTCCCATCACTTTATGGGAAATAGATGGGGAAACAGTGGAAAAATTGTCAGACTTTATTTTTGGGGGCTCCAAAATTACTGCAGATGGTGATTGCAGCCATGAAATTAAAAGACGCTTACTCCTTGGAAGAAAAGTTATGACCAACCTAGATAGTATATTCAAAAGCAGAGACATTACTTTGCTGACTAAGGTCCGTCTAGTCAAGGCTATGGTTTTTCCTGTGGTCATGTATAGATGTGAGAGTTGGACTGTGAAGAAGGCTGAGCGCCGAAGAATTGATGCTTTTGAACTGTGGTGTTGAAGACTCTTGAGAGTCCCTTGGACTGCAAGGAGATCCAACCAGTCCATTCTAAAGGAGATCAG
>SJYX01006687.1:94229-257787 GCA_006410675.1 Oreotragus oreotragus | reverse complement strand
TTGGACTGTGAAGAAAGCTGAGCGCCGAAGAATGGATGCCTTTGAACTGTGGTGTTGGAGAAGACTCTTGAGAGTCCCTTGGACTGCAAGGAGATCCAACCAGTCCATTCTGAAGGAGATCAACCCTGGGATTTCTTTGGAAGGAATGATGCTAAAGCTGAAACTCCAGTCCTTTGGCCACCTCATTCAAAGAGTTGACTCATTGGAAAAGACTCTGATGCTGGGAGGGATTGGGGGCAGGAGGAGAAGGGGACGACCGAGGATGAGACGGCTGGATGGCATCACGGACTCGATGGACATGAGTCTGTGTGAACTCCGGGAGATGGTGATGGACAGGGAGGCCTGGCATGCTGCGATTCATGGGGTCGCAAAGAGTTGGACACGACTGAGTGACTGAACTGAACTGAACCACATCACTTTATCCATTTGTCTCTTGAACACTTGTGTCCATATCTTGCCTACTGTAAATAACACTACTATTGGGGTACATGTATTTTTTGAATTAGTGTTTTCATTTTCTTCCAATATATATACCCATGAAGGGAACTTCCAGACCACATGGTAGTTTCTGTCTTTAATTTTTGGTGAACTTCTATAGTGATTTCCACGTTGGTTGTACCAGTTTACATTCCAATATGACATTATTAGCATCATTACTCAATCAAGAATTGATCACCTTCGTCAATGCATCTTCAGAAGCATTTATTCATTAATTAATGCAGCAAATGTTTATTGAGAACCTATTATACATCAGCTACCATGAAAAACCATCCTTGTACAGAGATATAGTGTAGATTTTACCCTTTAAGAACTTAAAATTCCTGTGGGAAGGCTAAGATGGGAGAGACGAGGAAGAAATCACCAACAGACTTCCTACCTCACTACCACAGCCCACCTGGCGAGGAGACGTCACCAGCATCTCCTCCACAGACATTAAGAAGAACAGAAGTCATTTTCATATAACCTACATTATATTTTTGTTCATCATAGATCTTATAACTGTCCATTGCTTTAAGACACTGAGAAGATACAGAACAATAGGCAGATAAATTATAAACATTTGGGGTTGTTTATTTTCAGTGTTATATCAAATAAAATTACAATGTAATAATATTAAATTTTAAAATTATATTTATTACAATCATAGAATATATTGTGACCTAGTACAAATTTCTATATTATATTTATTCTATATTTAAATTAAATGATAAATGAATTCCATTTTAATATAAATTATCAGTAAGCTTCATTTTTTTCTAGTTGTGAAACAACTCCTAGCAATATCTTTCTTCCAAAGTGTAAATTGTCATTGATTTCATTTTTATGAAATTCAACCACTGCCAAGCTGATGTACGTTAACAGAAATTGAAACAGAGGCTGTATTTGGTGAGAGTGGATGGTTTCTTTTTTTTTTTTTTTGGAAGCATAGTTGATTTACAATATCATATTAGTTCCAAGTGTACAACACAGTGATTCAATATGTTAATAGATTTGTTGTTTTTCAGTTGCTCAGTTGTGTCAAACTCTTTGCAACCCCATGGGCTGCAGCACACCAGGATTCACTCTCCTTCACCATCTCCGAGAGTTTGCTCAAACTCATGTCCGTTGAGTCAATGATATCATCCAACTATCTCATCCTCTGTCATCCCCTTCTCCTCATGCCTTCAATCTTTCCCAGCATCAGGGTCCTTTCAAATGAATCAGTTATTCCCATCACATGGCCAAAGTATTGGAGTTTCAACTTCAACATCAGTCCTTCCAATAAATATTCAGGACTGATTTCCTTTAAGATTGACTGATTTGATCTCCTTGCAGTCCAAGGGACTCTCTAGAGTCTTATCTAATTACACAGTTCAAAAGCATCAGTTCTTCATCCCTCAGCCTTCTTTATAGTCCAACTCTCACATCCATACATGACTACTGGAAAAACCATAGCTTTGACTATACGGACCTTTGTTGGCAAAGTAATGTCTCAGCTTTTTAATATGCTCTCTAGGTGTGTCTTTTAATTTCATGGTGTAGTCATCATCTGCAGTGATTTGGAGCCCAGAAAAATAAAGTCTGTCACTCTTCCCATTGTTTCCCCATCTGTTTGCAATGGAAGTGATGGGACTGGATGCCATAATGTTAGTTTTTTGAATGTTGAGTTTTAAGCCAGCTCTTTCACTTTCCTCTTTCACTTTCATCAAGAGGCTCTTTCAGTTCCATTCAGTCTCTCAGTCGTGTCCAACTCTTTGCCACTCCATGAATCGCAGCACACCAGGCCTCCCTGTTCATTACCATCTCTCAGAGTTCACTTGTCCATCGAGTCTGTGATGCCACCCAGCCATCTCATCCTCGGTCATCCCCATCTCCTCCTGCCCCCAATCCCTCCCAGCATCAGAGTCTTTTCCAATGAGTCAACTCTTCGCATGAGGTGGCCAAAGTACTGGAGTTTCAGCTTTAGCATCATTCTTTCCAAAGAAATCCCAGGGTTGATCTCCTTCAGAATGGACTGGTTGGATCTCCTTGCAGTCCAAGGGACTCTCAAGAGTCTTCTCCAACACCACAGTTCAAAAGCATCAATTATTTGGCGCTCAGCCTTCTTCATAGTCCAACTCTCATATCCATACATGACCACAGGAAAAACCATAGCCTTGACTAGAGGCTCTTTAGTTCCTCTTTAATGTCTGGCATAAGGGTAATGCCATCCACATACTGATGTTAATAGATTGCACTTCGCTTAAAGTTATCACAAAATAATGGCTGTAGTGCCCTGTGCTATTTAATATATTTTTGTTGCTTATTTATTTTATATGTATTGTATCTCAGTCTTCTATCCCTGATTTTCCCCTCCCTCCTTTACTCTCCCCATTGGTAAACACCAGTTTATTCTCTATATCTGTGAGTTTGTTTCTGTTTTGTTATATGGGTTGGTTTGTTTTACTAGTTTTTAGATTTCACATATAAGTGATAACAAAGAGCATTTGTCTTTCTTGTCTGGCTTATTTCCCTAAGCATAATACTCTCTAGGTCCATCCACGCTGTTGTAAATGATAGCATTTCATTCTTTTTTATTACCATTACCCATTCATATCTTTTTTATCTGTTCATCTTTTAAAGGGTATTGAGGTTGCTTCCATTTTTTAGCTATTGTAAATAATGCTGAGATGAACACTGGGGTTCATTAATTTTTTTTGAACTAATATTTTTTTTCTTCAGATATATACTGAACCATGAACTGTCTATTCACCAGGAGTGAAATTGCTGGGTCATATGGTAGTTCTGTTTTTAGTTTTTGAGTAAACTTCATGTTGTTCTTCTGTAGTAGCTCCACCAATTTACAATCCCACCAACAGTATACAAGGATCCCTTTCCTTTCCATAGTCTTGCCAACATTTGTTATTTGTAGACTTTTTGATGATAGGCATTTTGACAGGTATGAGATGATATCTCATTTTGGCTTTGATTTGCATTTCTCTTCTGTTTTTAGTTTTTGAGTAAACTTCATGTTGTTCTTCTGTAGTAGCTCCACCAATTTACAATCCCACCAACAGTATACAAGGATCCCTTTCCTTTCCATAGTCTTGCCAACATTTGTTATTTGTAGACTTTTTGATGATAGGCATTTTGACAGGTATGAGATGATATCTCATTTTGGCTTTGATTTGCATTTCTCTGATAATTAACAATTTTGAGCATTTTTAAATGTATCTGTTGGTGATCTAAATATTTTATTTGAAAAAAAATGTCTATTCAGCTCTTCTGCCCATTTTTAAAACTGGGTTCTAAGGGAATTTTTTTACATTGGGTTGTTTGAGTTGTTTACATATTTGGGGTATTAACCTTTAATTAGCTTTATCATTTGCAAAAGTTTTCTCCCATTCAGTAGGTTGCCTTTCTGTTTTGTTAACAGTTTCCTTTGCTGTACATAAGCTTTTAAGTTTAATTAAGTTCCATTTGCTTATTTTTGCTTTAATTTCTTTTGCCTTAGGAGAGAATTCCAAAAAGGAAAAAAAAATGCTGCAATTTATATGAGAATATTCTGCCTATGATCTCTTCTAGGAGTTTTATGGTTTCAGGTTTTACATTTAGGTCTTCAATCCATTTTGAATTTATTTTTATATATTATATGGAAGTGTTCTAATTTAATTGTTTCACAAGTAGCTATCCAGTTTTCCTAGCATCACTTATTGAAGAGACTGTCTTTTCTCCATTGTATATTCTTGTCTCCTTTGCCCTAGATTAATTCAACATACACGTGTGGATTTACTTCTAGGCTCTCTGTTCTGTTGCACTGTCTGGTTTCATGCCACTACCATGCTATTTTGAATATTATAGCTTTGTAGTATACTCTACAAAGTAGCATGATACCTCCAGCTTTGTTCTTTTCTTCTCAAGATTGCTTTGGCAGTTCAAGGCCTTTCATGGTTTCATATAAATTTTAGGATTATTTGTTTTAGTTCAGTAAAAACATATGCCTTGGTTATTTCATTCAGATTGCACAGGTCTTGACGTGATCAGTTCTGTCACTTTCTTACCTAATTCCATGTGCATCTTTTGCTTTATTTGTACAGGTCTTTCTGCAAGTTTCCAGTTAGTTTTTAGTGAGAATTATTCCACATATAGATATATTTTTGGTGTGTTTGTTGGGGCAGGTGAGTTCTGAGTCCTCCCACTTCACCATTTTGACTCTGCTCAAAAACTTTTTTTTTTTTTTGTTTTTAAAATAGCTTTACTTAGTTATAATGAATGTGCAAAAACTGTATACATTTAATCTATACAATTTGATGGTATCAACAAATGCATACATCAGTGAAACCATTATCATGATGGAGATAATCAACATATCCATCATCTCCAAAATTTCCAAATGCCCTCCTTTTTTGAACACCTAACTTGACATCTACAGTTTAAACAAAATTTCCAGTGAACAAACACAGTATTGTTAATTACAAGCGCTATGCTATACAGCAGATCTCTAGAACTTACTCATCTCACCTGACTGAAAGTTTCTATCTATTGGACAATGTCTTTCCATTCCCCTCTGTCCCTAGCCGCTAGAAACCATCATTCAACTCTATGCTTTTATGAATCTATCATAAATACCTCACTTAAGTGGGGTCATGCAGTATTTGTCCTTCTGTGTCTGGCTTATTTCACTCAGCATAACTTCACAATTGGTTCCATTGTAAAAAGTATTCAATTTCACCAGTATGTTTTGAATGTCCATTAGCATTGTGCAAAGGGTTGGTGATGCACAGCTGTGTATCAGCAATCACTTCTGTTCTGTTCCTTGAGTTAATCATTCCTCTATTGTTATGTATGAAATTTGTTCATGAGTTTTCCTTGTGAATCAGGTTGTGGTAAACATCTTAGTATATAAAATTTCCTCTGAATTTAGTATTATCTCAGGATATATTCTCAGAAGTAAAATTATTGGGCCAAAGGGAAAATAAGAATTTTTAAGACCTTTGATACCTATTCCCAAACAAAATGAGATGAACAAGTTTACAAGTCCATTCTGAAAGATTGCCAGTTTCTAGGGCACAATCAATCATTGTGACCTTAATGTAAAATATATTCAATTTAAAAAAAAAGGCTATTGGCAACAAATAGACACTTTTCCCCCTCTAATATAAGCTTGCCCCATAGATGAGACCCAAGTGAAGCTATCTTGTCAACAAAAGGGAAGTGAATTTAATATTTATTTACTTGGCGTTTACTGTGTGTCAAATACTACTTTATATTTGCTTTTTCATTTATCACACATATAAGAGCTTCAACAAATCAATACTTGACTGATAAACTTTTGCATCTATAAAAGACTATAGTTTATATAGTGTTTTCATTTGCATGATTTCATTTATGACTAACAAATCTTGTCAATCTAAGAATGTGTTTTCATTTGTCTGTTTTTCTCTCGCGTTCTCATTGAATAAACTTGTGAATGCTTTTTCAAAATCATATTAAAAAAAACTTAAAGATGCGATTTACATTTTAAAAAGGAGAGAAGTAAAGAAGTCAGTGAAAATGTTTTAAGGGAACTTTATGAAAGCATTTGAAGCTCTGAAAGATGATTTCCCCTCCTCCTCAACCATTTCCAACAAAAGCTCAATTTGGTACTTCTCCTTCATATTTGGGTCCCTTTAATTTTATAGGACCTTAGCCTGCCTTCTTTTCTGATACATCAGTGAAAAGGAAAATACAGACAATGGAACTGTACTCATCTGAAATGTTTCCATCTCTTCTTCTCCTCCCACCTCCTCCTCACAAGTAGATATCCATCCCAGAAATGCCACTCTTTCTGATGTTAGAATTCCATTATTGCAGTTAATGCTGGCAGCTGTTCTATAGGGATAAATGTGTAAAATAAAACAACTATTTGATTTAAAAGATCCATTCAAATAACACAGTTTAAATGAATTAGAAAGAAAGAAAGAAAGAAAAATGGTATCTTAAGGATAAATAGCAGTCAACTTCTGTCCAGGGTAGTAGCAATCAAATGTAAATAAAGATCCTTCAATGAAATCACTGACATGCTTCTCCAGGAGGTACAAATAATGCTGGTGGGTTGTTCATATTGTGAGGTTGTTGGACAGAGAGAATAAAAATCAGGTTAGTTGCCAGGTAATTGGTGCCATGGAGATAGAAGGTATATATTGACGATAGCAATAATTACACCTCCCTACTTTATATAAAATATGCCACTTGGCTGGCTTTAAAATACATCCACAAGCAAAATCTCATTGAAGTTTCACAAAAACCCTCTGTGGTAGCTAAGACAATTATTACTAAGCTATCTTGCAGATGACCAAACTCTGGGAGGAATTTGCTTTCTCAAAATGACACAGTTACTACTGGATTTGAATTTGGTCTAGGTTTTGTAAATCCAGACTCACATTTTTCTTGCCCATAGCACTATCAAATTTTTTTTTCAAGGAGGATACTATATATATGTGAACTTCTATTAACCATGAACTGTCTATTCACCATATTCTTTGCTGAATCAAGGAAAATGAACTAGAAGATACAAAGAGGAAATGGAGGATCAGTGGTGAACATGTGTCCTTATTTTCAAAGCACATACATTAAATGCCTTTGGTGAAATATAGACTGATTAGGCACCCACCAAAAGCACAATTCTAGAACAATAAGTTAATGGAAAAGTTGAGAGGTTCCTGAGAGAGCTGGCATGTCTTGTCCATCTTGTTATCTTTAGTTATCTGGGGCTGGGCTTGGAGATGACTCAAGGAAAAGCAATGGTCCCTAGAGTTGAGTATAATTTCACTGGGGATGGGCAGTGTCTTGGAGGTGTCCTAAAAGGGCCTTAGTCTCTTAGTTTTCTCAGAATCTTCATTAATTTCCTCTAGTAATTATTTCCATGAAGAAATAAAGTATACATGTTCTGTAAACAGCCTTAGAAGGAGTCTCTATCACAAGGTCCCTCCAAATTGATTGCTACTTTCCATACAGAAATTTTGGAGCTGCTAATGTGCTAAACTAACCTCATTTTCTCCTATATTAAGTTTACTAGACCAGAGAAAGTAGATAAGATGTGTCTGGACTCGAGCAAGACACATTTGTCAAATGTCTCTCCCTATATCCATGTGGAAAAGTCTAGTGTAATTAGAGGAACTAGTGACCGGTTGAATGATATTACCCAAATGAATTTGTGTGACTAAAGAATAAAGTTCCTAGTTGTGTGCCTTAGCAGGGAAGCAGGAATGAATTCATCGCCTTCTCTTCAATTTCAACCTCAAAATGGTGATAATGATTTTAAAACATAATTTTTGGTTCTTGTTTGTTTGTTTTAGTCTGACTCCGAAAGACCTATTTTCTTTATATGGTCTAAGCTGGCCCATTACAAGAGCCTGGACTCTCAGGACCCTGAAATTAGTGAGAACCTAGACTGTTCTAAAGTCTGATATATATTACTTGCTAGTCCTTTATCCAGCAAAGTCAAGAGATATTCTCCTCTAGTTTAGAGATAGAAATTGGGAAACAGAGAGTTCTTGACATCTATTCAAGGTCAAAACATTTAAAGTGTCTGGGAATGGACTCATATTCCCTGATATTTTGTTTTCCAAACTCTTCATTCATGGCCAAGTTTCCACTAGATAGTAGGTGCAGTGTCTATAGCCTAAGACCCTTCTGGAGTGAAGCGAAGTGAAGTCGCTCAGTTGTGTCCGACTCTTTGGACCCCATGGACTGTAGCCTACCAGGTTCCTCTGTCCATGGGATTTTCCAGGCAAGAATACTGAAGTGGGTTGCCATTTCCTTTTCCAGGAGATCTTCCCGACCCAGGGATTGAACTCAGGTCTCCCACATTGTAGGCAGACTCTTTTACTGTCTGAGCCACCAGGGAGCTCAGCCACCGTCTAAGCCACCAAGACCCTTCTAGGGAACTGTAAAAATGTTTTAATTTTGGTTTATTTTAAAATCAGAAAAAATAATAATGAATTTATAATGATGAATTTATATCAATGTAGTCATAAAATACACTAAAAATATATTTTTTTATGGAGCATTTTTCACACAATGGCAAAGTGCCTAGGCCCCACACAACAAATAACACAGTCCTGTCTCCATGCCAGTTCTATTTTGCCTGCTTCCCTTGCAACATGCGAGGCAGAAGACAACAAGTACATGTCTGAAGGGTGTGGCTGGGCATCAGAGACAAAGACTGGAGGAGTGAGAAGTATATTGAGATAAGCTAACGAAGAATGAAAACAGTTTTGTGTAGAGCAGAGGATACTGCTGTGGCTAATTCACATTCTGTTTGCTGAAACTTTCCTTGTTTCCGTGTCCTCATGAATTAAAGGGAAGGATATCTATTCCTTGATTCACTTGGGGTGTCAAAAATGATCAGTTAAGTCTCATTTCTGTTGAGGCTTCTGGAGCCACAGGCCAATGAACTTTTCTCTTTTCAAAACCCAGGAGCTCTAAATATATAGCAATGACAACTGATATTTCGTAATACTTTGTAGTTGAAAATTGCAGGCTTTGGATTCCAATAAACCTTTGTCCAAATCCTGGTCCGGATGATTCGGAGATGATTGTCTCCAGTCCAGACATGGAGACAAGGAAAGTTTTAGCAAACACAGAGCGTGAATTAGCCATAGCAGCATCCTCTGCTCTATGTAAGACTGTTTTCTTTCTTCGATAACTTATCCAAATATATTTCTCACTGCTCCAGTCTTTGTCTCTGATGCCCACCCACACGCAACAGACATCTAATTCTTTTCTACCTCGCATGGTGGCAAGGTCCAGATGTCCACCTCTTCCAGATGATTCATGGCCTAGACTATACCTTTATTTCAGTGCACTTGAAATAATCTTAAAATATTTTATACGGAATGTGTGCTTTGTCCTTCAGTCATGTCCAGCTCTTTGAAATCCCATGGACTATAGCCTGCCAGGCTCCTCTGTCCATGGGATTCTCTAGGCAAGAATACTGAAGTGCGTTGCCATTTCCTTCTCCAGGGGATCTTCCCAACCAGGGATTAAACTCAGGCCTCCTCATTGCAGGCAGATTTTTTACCATTTGAGCCACTGAAGGAAAGGCCCAAAAAGACAAAAGAAGGTGTGTAAGCTCCCTAGGCTTTAGTGTCCTCAGCTATGAACAAGACACAGGGCTAGAACATGTCAACAGTTATTCTGGCCGTTAATGTTTTTATTTGTACCTGCAGATTACAGATGAGAAAACAGGTTCACAGAGCAGAAATAAATTCCTCAGGTCATATTCAAAGAGAAGCAAGGTTCAAACTTCATTACACAGCCAATTCTCTGGTTTTTCTTTATAACAAACCCAAGTTCTCGGAGCATGATTGAAAATAACTGAAATGACAAAGGCTTCTTTGAAGATAGGGCCATCGGCAGGGACATCAAAAGGCTCCAGATCGCTGTGAGAAAGCAAGGGTTGATAGAAGCTTAAGAGAAATGTTCTGCTACCTCCAGCTCCGTTCTTATCTCCCATGCCATTATTCCTCAGCAGTCAACAGGTCACCTGAAATTGCCAATGTATGTTGTTTCTGTTGCTGGTAACATCCTAGGGATTTCAGACTTGAGACTTTGTTCCATTGGGATTTCCCAGGACACCATCAGCATCATTATTCCCTTTTCCTTTTCTTTTTTTTGATTCTCTTTTCTTAAAAATTGAAGTATAGTTGATATACAATATAAGTTACAGGTGAACAATATGGTGATTCACAAATTTTAAAGGTTATACTGCATTTATAGTTATTATGAATACTAGCTATATTCCTGTGTTGTATGATATATCCTTATGATTTATTTTATGTTATTTTCTTTCCTTTTTGATGATTTTTTATTGGAATATAATTACTTTACGATGTTGCCTTAATTTCTTCTGCACAGAGAAGTGATTCAGCTCCATGTCCAAGAAGTGCTCCCTCTTGGACCTCCTTCCCGTCTCTCCACTCCCCGCTCCATGCCACCCATCGGGTTACAGAGCACTGAGCTGAGCTTCCTCTGCTTTGTGGCAGGTTCCCACCAGCTACTGATTTTACACATGGCAGTTTATGTATGTTGATCCTAAATGCCAGATGACAGACGAACGGATAAAGACGTGGTATGTACATACAGTGGAACATTATGCAGCCACTGAAAGGAATGAAATAGGGTCATTCGTAGAGATGTGAATGGACCTAGGGCCTGTCATACAGAGTGAAGTAAGTCAGAAAGAGAAAAATAAATATCATGTATGAATGCATGTATGAGGAATCTAGAAAAATCGCACAGGTGAACCTATTTCCAGGCAAGAACAGCGATGCAGATGAAGAGAATGGACATCGGGAGATCAGGATTAACATAGCTTACTTTATACATAGTGGTTTATACCTTTTGAATCTCTAACCCTGTATTGCTCCTCCCCTGTTTCTCTCCCCACTGGTAACCACTAGTCTGCTCTCTATATCTGTGAGTCTGTTAGTCAGCTTCCTTTTTGTTATATTCACTTATTTGTTATATCTGTTAGATTCCACATATAAGCAATAATGATCATTTTATTTTAATTTAATTATCTCTCATTTACCATTGTTTCTAAAAGAAATCCATGGAGTTCAGAATTATAGTTATTTAGAGCTCAGGAAAATTTAGATAGTTATGATATGTTATAAATAATTACAATATTAATAAAAATAATACTGTCTTGACTCATCTATAGTACGATGCCATTTATAAAATGTGTTTAAATATATTCTCATACAATCTTCGCAATAATATTTTAAAATAGGCAGAAGTCCTACGATCCCCAGCTTACAGGTGAGAAAGTTGAGACACAGAGAACTGAATTGATTGCATAAGGCTGTAAAACCCTGTGCTGAGGCTTATGTCCAGGACTTCTGGTTCCATGTACTCTGTAATAGTATGGTTCATTTCCAAACAATTCTCCAGCCATTCCCTCAAATAACCCACAAACAGATGCCCACATTTAAAATGCCCAAATTGTAAAATTTGACATCTGGTAGAACACAGGTGGGCCATGATCTATGCATCTACACTCACAATTAATTCAATCAATGTTGAATAGGCACTTTCTCTATGCAGGATAAATTGTGAGATTCTTCTGGGGGGAAAAAAAAAAAAAATAGGAGTGGTCAAGACCAAGATCTTATCCAGGAGGGCTAGACAATCTGGTGGAGGAGACAGATTACCGCCAGCTCATCATAAGTAAAAACATACACAAATAAGAGCTCTAACAAATGCATACAGGAAACACTACAATGAAGAGAGGAAGAAAAATGACCTCCTACTGGGAAACTGGTGAAAGATTTATAAAGCAGCAACACTGTTCTGGCTCCAGGATAGAAAATTGTTGGTGGTCAAAGAAAGAGAATAGACTGAAAGAATTGGCATTGAGCAAATGCATGCAACTGCCTAATATGTTTGCAGATTAGCACATGCAACTCCCAGTTCGCACATGGGACCACCTAGGCACAGAAGGGTTTGATCAGCTTTCCGAAGTTGTAGCCCCGGGAAACACAAGAAGTAATTGGCTTCTCAACCTGATATTCTTCCCACAAGTTTGATTAGGTCCTAAAAAGCCTGATCTGTCCTCATTCAGGGCTCACCTACAGGAATTTCCAGATGTCTCCTCCACTCCTTCTCAAAGAAGCCTGTCTTCCCTCAGCAGGGAGACAGCAGCTCACATTTCTTTGCAGTCAGTATCCATGTCCCATCTGTTCACATTAAGGAGGAAAAGGAATCTGCACCTACCTCTGTTTGCTCCTACTTATCCCTACTGCCAGGATCCCACAGAGCAAATGGCCTTGTTATGTGGTAGCAAGAGGCAATAAAAATACCTTGTGTTTGGCACTTAGAGTACTTTACAACTAAAAAATACTCCAAGTAATTGTTAAAATATTCATCATGTTTAACAATGCTTCCTTTCATCCCTGAGTTGGCTGGTGGGTGAAAACACTGGACTGGAAGTAAGGAGACTGGGTTCTGGCCACAACTGTGCAATGTCACCTTCCTCAAGCACTTCTGCTGGCCTGCCGTGTCTGTCTTTTGAAAAAGGGGAGAAAAAGAAAAAAGATGGAGCAAAACCCCTGGGCTTTTACATTGGGTTAATTTTCTAGAGGAAGGAATTACAAGGGCATCAGTACAAAAATTTGGTTCTACTTCAGATATCCTTGATAGGCTCAGAACAACTGATCATTCTTTTCAAAAGAAAAGTCATTTTATATTTTTGTCCTAATGGCCCTTTGAGGAAAAATGGTCAGGGTTTGGGGAACAGAGATAAAGAAAGCTATGTTTGAGGGATTTTGTTCTCATCAAAGTAGTGTCCCCAAGTTCAATCATTCTTTCTTTCTCTCTCCCTTCTCCTTCCTTCCTCATTAATTATGAGGCTACTATAACAGAATGAGCAATACTTCTGGTGCTGAATTATTCACCCAGCACTTGCCACAATTCCATCAGGCTTTGCTTAAACTTTGCCTTTCTCTTAGGCTTGATGATTTATCAATTAAATGGTATTAATGAGCATGACCGCCTACTCCAGATTCTTGCGTAGGGAATATCATGGACAGGGCAGCACGAAGGGCTACGATCCATTGGGTTGCAAAAAGCTGGTCACGACTGAAGTGACTTAGCACAAACATGATAATACTTACTTATCTAATTGTTGCATAGGTTAGATAGGATGAAGCATTTAAAGAGCGCTTGGCCAAAAAAAAAGCCCGATAAAAGCTACCAGGAGAAAATCTGGTTAAACAGCTTCCCATTTATTTTTGGAGGCAATCAGGAATGTAACTAAAAGTGGAGCCAGGCAGAGCAGGCTTCAAACCGTTGCTGTGGTATCAACTTAACACCTCTACACCTGAGTACCTTCATCTGTAAAATGTAGATCACTCTTCCCAGTGGGGCTGTTGGGAGTGTCAAATGAGGTAATGCGTATACAAACACTTTGCATACAGCCATACGCATAGCAAATTCTTGATCCATGTTGGACATTACCATCATCCTTGATTATTCACTCATGAAACAACACTCTCCATCAACAATGGTTCTGTCCTACAAATACTTCCTGAGCACCAGTGAAGCGCGAGGCTCTGTGCTGTGAGCTGGACACATAATGACAAACATGTTTCATTTGCTTCCCCAGGTGAGCCTATAGTCTAGAGACAAACAAACAAATAGACAAAAAGCCATATAGATATTTCCAATGCAGTATCCCATAGTATGCATAAGTTGCTATGGAATCTCAGAGAAAAATCTTTAATTTGGCCAGGGAGAATATTCAGAGATGACTTCATCATGGGGAGGATGAATTGGTTGAGTCAAGAAGGATTAACAGCTATGGAGTTATAGGTCAGGGGAGGCTAAGAAAAATGCGTGTTCTAGGAAGATGAGTATCACTTGACAGTGATTCTCAAATTTTATGTCCCTTTAGAATCACGTGGGGAACTTTGAGAACCACCGATGTCTGGGTTCCTTCCCACACCAATTAAAACAGAATTCCTAGGGGTAGGATGCAGAGATCAGTTTTTCTAAATTCCCAAGGTGATCTCATTGTGCAGCCAAGTAGGCAACCCCTGCCATAAAGGATGGCAGCACAATTAGTGCCTGGATGGAAGACAGGCTGATCTGGAAAAAGCAGGCGCCAGTGAGGGTGGACTTAAATAATAGGATGATGAGTCTGGTCTCAACTTAAACATGTTGAGCCGCCACTGCAGAACTTAAGTGGGGAGAACAGAATGGCCATACATCCATCTGGGAAGGATCTCTTCAAACATAGCTCAGAATTTAATTCCAGGGTAAGCAAACATTTTTAAAAAATTATGCACAATCGAAGAATGCATAGATTAATCCTGGAAGAGCGTTTTCTGGATATGCTTTAATAACATGGAAATTATACAGATGTTGAGAGCTGTCTTCAGACACCCAGAAAAAGTTTTAGGGATATGGGACTTTGGCATCAGCACTTCAAAATACTCCTAAAAGCCTGGGGGCACCTGCCAAAGGCCCTGAGTAACCATCTTCCTAAGGACAATCAGTCACTGAGGAAATACAAATCCACACCCTGTGCATGGATCGGGCAGGGCAGTAACAGGCTCAGTTCTTGGGAAGAAGGCTGCTGGGTCTCTGAGCCTCCTCATTCAGGACTTCTCTCTCTTTTGGTCAATTTTCCCTTTTCACCCTTCAGCATACAGAGCCCACAACTCCACCTGTCTTTATTTCTGTTAGAAGCAGCATCCCCATAAAAACGGAAACGTGCCACTGCCTCTTTGCTGAGATGGGAATCACTGTCTCTGAGTCTGGGACAAACTCTAATTGTGTGATGGAAGGGTCTGTCTGCTGTGACGAGACATATAAGACTCTGCAAGTTCCAAACGTGAGGGGAAGACTTCCGCTGGCTGCTGATGGGGGTGATTACGGACGGCACTGATGCATAAAAGCAGACCCCCATCACAGCAACACCAGGCAGATCAAGGACAGAGCAGCTCATTAAGCAGGAGCTGAGGCAGCCAAGGCCGCAGTGACATGGGCTCATCTGACCTGATGCCTCCCAGGGCGCAGCAGGGGAAGGGGAGCTCTATCTTGACCCTAATGAAGAGAAGCTGAATAGAAGGGGCAGGCAGCCTCCCCAAACCTCCAGCTCCCAGCATCTTTAAGGAGTCAGACGTCTCCATACTGGCATATAGCTGTATTCAGATGACTCAACAGTGACACCCAGTGACTCTCTCTGTCAATCCCGGGCGCCTGTTCCTGGAGGATCTTTGAGAGAATGCGTTTCAGCCTTCCTTACCTAACAGGGAAGAAGCCACAGCAATCACATCAGATTCACTCCCGAGTAAGACAAACATAATAATAAATCCCAGTTTGCATTAACATAATCATCTAACTGTTGAAGCATATTTCTCTCCCCTGTTGGGCCATGTCTGATGTCAAACATAATAACACTGTGCAGCACAGTACCAGCTTGACTCTGGAGTCACATGGAAGAGATTCTTTCGTTTACATCTTTATCCAAATTCAAAGGGCCCTTGTTTTCTGTCATTTTGAAGCACACACGTCTACATACACACACGCATGCACAAACACACACACAGATGTGTCTGGGTTCATGGAAACTTTAATAATGGAAGGAAGAACCCAGAGACAAGAGGTAACATATCCACATCATTCTATACTGAGCCACCTGAATCTGGAGATGAGAGAGAGAGATGAACAATTTGGGGTGTAACCAGTAGGAGGTGACCAGAAGAGCCCTGGCATTCGAAACTGTGGCATATGAATACTAAATGCAACTGGGGACATTTAGTTCAGGAAATACAGCTGCATGGAGTGGAGAGAAGACCAGAGATGGTGTCCTTCCCTTCTGAGCAAAAGGTATTAAAAAGAGATGTTTTACTGGCTTTATTTGGTCACAAAGGGTAGAAATAGCACCAATGAGTAGAAGTTTGAGGAAAACTGCTTTTAGCTCAACAGAAGGAAACACTTTATAACATTTGGATCTACAGGAAGATGAGAGAATTTCAGGAGGCAAAGAATATCATGTCACCAAAAACACAGCCCAGATATAGCTGTTAGGATAATTCTAGTTGAAAAGATACCATCAAGAGGGGAACGAATACAGAAAAATGACTTGAGCAGCTTTAATAAGTAAAAGGGCAGGGATGTAGGTGGTCATGATGTGGGGATGTAGGCAGGGATATAATTGGGATTGAGATGCGGGGTTGATTGAAATTTTTCTCCAACTGTAACTCTTGTTTCTAATTAAAGTGTTTCCTTCCTCCCGCTCATCAGATCTGCGTTTTTATTTGTTTGTTGTTCTGTTTTATTTCTCATGCTATAAGGTGGGTCGAAGATGCTTGCTCTTTCTGTCTAGGTTCTTATATCTGCCACATTGGAAAAGACCCCCCCGCCCCCCATTCCCACAATATTTTCCTTTCTCTCACTGTCTCTTTCTCAAGGAAGGCCAGCTAGGATCCAACTCAGACTCTTGGTGCAGGGAGCAGAGAATTGCATTGCACAAAGTTACCCTCCTGGGGAGTAACTCAAGCAGGTAAATTATAATTTTCCAGGGCACTGGGAGATCCACTGTCAAGAAGTTTTAGAAGGGAGAGATACACTGACAGAGGGAATGGGTACAGAGAAAGACCATGAGACTTCCGTTTTCCCTTCAAATATCAGATTGGCTGATTCTCTGATGAATTCTAAATCATCTCGATTATATCTCTCAGTTTAATGATTGTTGTTCTCTGGGGTGCCTTATCTTTTTCTGCGAATGAATGCAAGATGATGGAAAGAGAAAGTATAAAGAGAAAAATGACATGACAGAAGAAAAAAGACAAAGAAAGACCAAGGAATATAGAAGGGTTAGTCTGGGTTTCTGTTTCCATTGTTGGTTGCCCTCCAATGAACCAAAGTAGAAATCAAAAATCGGGAGGCTTAAGCCAAGCTGGTATTGCCATCAACTCTGTCTTAACTGGTAGATGAGGTCAAGCAGCTAGTTTCTCTGACCAGTAACTGGGCAGTGTTGCAGAAAGGGGGACCACTTCCAGGGCCCGAAAGTAGGCTCTGGTCTAACACTTGGCAATGAGTTGTCTGAAGAGACACATGTGCTGACAAAGTAAGAGGTTTTTATTGGGAAGGAAAACCCGGGTGGAGAGCAGGAAGGTAAGGGAACCCAGGAGAACTGCTCTCCAAGGAGCTCACAGGCTCGGGTTTTATGGTGATGGGATTAGTTTCCGAGTTGTCTCTAGCCAATCATTCTGACTCAGAGTCCTTCCTGGCGGTGCACACCTTGTTCAGCCAAGATGGATGCTAGTGAGAAGAATTCTGGGAGGTGGTTGGCCATGTGGTGTCACATTTTGACCTTTCCTGAACGCTTCCTGTTGGTGGTGGCTTGTTAGTTCCATGTTCCTTACCAGGCCCTCCTGTCGTGAAACAACTCATGCAAATGGTTACTATGGTGCCTGGCCAGGGTGGGCAGTCTCAGTCAGCGTGCTTCCCCTAACAGCAGGGTGTCAAGGCTCAAGCCAGGAAAACTGAAATTCAAGACCAAGGAGGAATGCAGACCTACAACTGAGACACACACCCAACCCTAAACCTGAGTGACCATAGAGAGAGGTCCAACTCCTGGGAACAGCTCTGTAGCATCAGAAATACAGAGCTATGGAGAGGTGCTTTAGAGATACATTTGGAATAAAGTCCCAGTTTAATCACTTACCAGTTATACAAATTGAGGCAAACCATTTTTCCTCTTTTGAGCTTCAGTTTTCTCATTTGTCAAAGGTAAGGGTATCTATTTCAACCTGTTAGGACCAGACTGACCTGAGGATTACAAGAGGTAGTAGATGTAGAGTACCTCACACACTGCCTAGCACACCACAGACATTCTTTGATAACAACCACCAATTTCAGTGAGAACTGGGGAGGGAATGGTCAATGGAACCCTCTTCAGTAACAAACTTGTGCATTTGTGGAAATGTTGGATGTTTAAATTTGGGACTTATCTGGTAAAACTGATTTGACAAATTAAAATGTCTTGATACTGACCAGGGCGATATTGAGGTGGCATTGGCTCATGTGCCAGACACACATGCAGTTTTCTTTCTCATATTCTCTTACTCTACCGTTTTTCTCTGGCTTTTGCTATAGCAACCAGCTGTACTCAGGTGTAGGCTAACAGTACTTGATCTCAGCTGTACTGTGTAGCTACTATTTTTTCTCCCAAGGCTTTTCTACCTCAGTTACAAGAATCTCATGAAGAAGCCTGATCAGCCACTCTGGTGTGTCTGCACAAACTGGCAAAGTTAACACTTCCTAGGGTAACCCAAGACCAATGAGGCAGGAGCTTGTGGATACACACTCCCTTTGTCAAGCCTCAAGATATTTCAGAGGCATATTCCAGACAGCTCCTCAGAACATTACCAGAAGGGTTGAACTCCAGATTCCCCTGACAGTAACCAGCTCAATATAAACCAACCCAAGCCAGCTTTGGACTGGCTGCTTTCCCTCTTTCTCCATTTCTCAGTTCCCTAACTCTCAAATCCTGTGGTCCACACCCTTCCCCGTCCTTTCCAGGCCCTATACTCATTTCCATAGTATCAAATGATCTGAAATAAATTACATCCACAAAAGCTCTTGTCTTAGGTTCTACTCTCTGGGAGGAATTGCAAGCTATATAAGACCAAGAAGCAAGAATTTCACATTTTTAACTTCCCAGTAGCTCTCTGTTTTACACATGGGAGCGTATATACATCAATGCTACTTTCTCCTACCCTAGCAGCAGCTCAGCTGGGAGCTCTGTGATGACCTAGAAGGGTGGGAGAGGGGTGGGGTGGGAGGGAGGCTCAAGAAGGAGGGGCTATATGTAAACATATAACTGATTCACTTTGCTTTGCTGCAGAAACTAACACAATTATACTCCAATAAAAATAAAAAAATAAAGAAAATAACCAGAATCTAAAAACAAAAGAATTTCACAGTGTTGACACAAAAGAGCTGAGTGAGACTTCAGGGATAACCTAATGGACTCCAGCATTTTATGGATGTCTGTGCAGAAACTGAGTCAGTAATGTCTTCAAAGTCACATACCTAGGCAGGTTAGTGCAAATGAGAAATCAAAATGTGAAAAGAGAACCATGGGGGATGGGAAGAAGGGAAGAGGAAAGAAAGACAAAGTCACCAGGGTGATGAGAGAGAAGAAAGAGCAAGCCATTAAAACATCTAAGCGCAGTGGGAATGACATGTATTGAATCTATCCTGTCAGCAGAGCCAGCAGAGTGCAGTACCCACCCTGATAAATGCCAGGTTCCTTTGCTGACACTTGATAAAGGTTCCATCCAGCAGCGCAGCAGCAGCAGCCGAGAACGGGGTGATGGTGCCGCCCGCTGGCTTAACCCCTGCTGCTCTCCAGCATGTGGCACAGAGTTGGTGCTAAATGAATGTGGAGTAATGATCAAATTAGTGAGGTCAACTCCTTAAGCATTTCCATCATCAATGTACACACACACCCAGCTTTGCTGTGTGCGTTGGGTTTGGTTGTCTAAGTAACTATGAGTGAACATCTTTGTTCCCCTTCTTTTTACATCATTTTGCGTCTGTGCTGTTAAACAAAGATGTAGTCTCGGGTGTTCATGTCATACTGTGTGTGGCCATCCTTGTGTGCCCTCAGTCATGTCTGACTCTTAGGACCATAGCCCACCAGGCTCCTCTGTCCATGGGATTCTCCAGGCAAGAATACTGGGGTGGATTGCCACTTCCTCCTCCAAGGGATCTTCCTGACCCACGTTCCCCCTACTTCTCCTGTATTGCACGAGGGTTCTTTATTTGCTGAGCCATTAGGGAAGCCTTCCTTGAGTTCTTGTATATACTTCAGTTTCTGGTTATACAAATCTTTGACAACCTGGTTACTCAAAAGCACATCTCCACACATTGTCAATGCCCTACCTTTTTTTTTTTTATAGAGGATTTGGAGTTCTCTTCACGCTCATTTGTGTAAAGATGCTTGTCTTTTTTTCCTAGTCTCAGGTATTTTTGATTATAACAGTGCGGCTCTTCAGAAGTTGCAAATTCTGAAAAAGGTTTTCTTTTATTTATTTATTTATTTAGAGAGAAGCAAAAATAAAAACAAGCAAATAGAAGCAACCTACTAAGTACCATGTGCCAGGCCTAGCAGTGTTTGTTAGCGCTAAACCGATGAAGACAGGGTTGCCCGGGTTTGGAAAGATCACAGCGTTGCAGCAGAAATTTGTCTTCATACTTGTCCCCTGTTTCTGAGGAGTGAACATCTTGACTTATTAGGGTAGGCATTACCCTGGATTGACGTTCATCCTGAGTGCTTCCAGAAATAATGCTGGTCAAGTGTTTCTTAGTGACAATGTGCTATGCTTTGTCTCAGGGAGAAAAAAAAAAAAAAAAACCTGACATTGAATTTAAAGTTCTTGTTGTTAAAAGTACATGGATCTTCCTTCTTTGATATCCTGTATTACATACAGAGGGGTTCCCTGGTGGCTCAGACAGCAAAGAATCAACCTGCAATATAGAAGACCTGGGTTCTATCCCTAGGCAGGGACGATCCCCTGGAGAAGAGAATGACTACCCACTCCAGTATTCTTGCCTGGAGAATTCCATGGACAGAGGAGCCTGGCAAGCTACAGTTCATGGGGTTACAAAGAGTTGGACATGACTGTTTAATAGCACAGATGCAAAATGATGTAAAAAGAAGGGGAACAAAGATGTTCACTCATAGTTAGTTAGACAACCAAACCCATCACTTTCACACTTTCTTTCATTATATATAATATGACGCCTGGCACACAACATCCATGATCTTTTTATATAGCTCCTACCACCTTTTATATTACCTAACCAATGTTTTATCTTTACTGTGAGCTACAGAAATAAGGGGGCTTCCCCAGTAGCTCAGTAGTGAAGAATCTGCCTGCAATGCAGGAGACACAGGATTGATCCCTGTATGCGGAAGATCCCCTGGAGGAGGGCATGGCAACCCACTCCAGTATTCTTGCCTGGAAAATCCCATGGACAGAGGAGCCTGGAGGTCTATGGTCCATTGGGTCACAAAGAGTTGGACACGACTGTAGTGACTGAGTTCCATTACTAGTTGACAGGAGACCTAAGATGTTTGTTTTGGGCTCTTTGAGTCTGTTCAATTGATTTCCTGATCAAATGAGTGAATGTATTATCTATTGTGAGTCTATTTCTCAAGGGTATGTAAATATATATTGTTTATCACAAATGGTGAAGGAATGATTTATAGTACTGACCGGTGCTTTTCTAACTGAGCGTCTCTGACTATGACTTTGCGGTTACCACCATCTGTAAAAGAGAGAGAAGAACCTTATGTCATCTTCAGACTGCCAGCTTCATCTTTGTCTATGGATAAACAGAGGCCTAGGTGATATTTATTGATAAGTTACCAAGAAAATGTTGAAAAAGAATAGCTCCAACAACCTTGTTACACATGGAAGACCGAGCGGGATTGGCACACAGTAACTTGCCCAAGAACTCATTGCTCAACAGTGGGAAGCCAGGTCTCAAACCCAGGTCCTCTGCTTTTGGGGGTTCTTTTGATAATAACTTGCTGTTCCTTCTGGCAAGTTTTCTTGATCACCAAATAACCACTGCAAAAAGTCTATCATATTAATTGTATTAGTCTAGGATTTTTGGTATATTTATGCACTCATTTATTTTTGACCCTTTTTTCCTACTTCTATTTTAATAATTTAACTCTTTATGGAACTTCTATTGTAAGCAGCATTAAATCTTTACTGCATACAATCTGAGATACAGATAATAACTCAGATATACATGAATTCTACTCACTTAACCTTTCTATGGAGAAGGCAATGGCACCCCACTCCAGTACTCTTGCCTGGCAAATCCCATGGAGGGAGGAGCCTGGAAGGCTGCAGTCCATGGGGTCACAAAGAGTCGGACATGACTGAGCGACTTCCCTTTCACTTTTCACTTTCATGCATTGGAGAAGGAAATGGCAACTCACTCCGGTGTTCTTGCCTGGAGAATCCTAGGGATGGGGGAGCCTGGTGGGCTGCCATCTCTGGGGTCTCACAGAGTCAGACACGACTGAAGTGACTTAGCAGCAGCAGCAGCAGCAACCTTTTTATACACAAAAGTTACTTAATTTTCTTTTACTTTTATATTTTTAATTGTTCTCTCTTCTTTTTGCCAGTCTCTCAGTCTTTACCTGTTGGCAACTATTAGGGATATCAAAATTGCTCTTGCCAAGTGCCAAGAAATATTCCCAAAAAATACAATCAAATTGAGCAGGAATTAATGACAAGACCACATTCTTAAGTAACTGGGGAAACTGAGAAACAAAATCCCTAGGAGGACTTGTCCATGCTGAAGTTCTGTGGAATAGTGAGAGGTAAATGACACAAAACAACAAGTGTTTCTTGAGCTTACAATGTGCCAAGCTCTAAGAGGAACACGATATACGGCATCTTATTGGATCTTCATGTGAGGTAGATAATATCATGACTCTTGTTTTACAGGTGAGGAAAGTGAGGTTCAAACAGTCACAAGGCTAATAAGTGGAAGGACTGCAATTGCAATTCAAGATTTTTCTGATTCCAAAACCCATGCTGGGAAGAGGCTGATTCTGAGAAGGCTGATTCATTGGCAGCACAGAATTAAAAATGTGGGCAATGCTTTGGTCAAAACTCTTATTAAATGAAAGAGAAAAAAAGGAGGGAAGCTTAGATGAGGAGGCTGTACACACTCCCTCTTTTATTAAAGTCTCCACAGCCCACCAGTAGAGAGAACATAATGCTTAAAAAATTTTTTTATATGGATCATTTTTAACTTCAATAAAGTTAAAAATTCAATAAATTTGTCATAATATCACTTTGTTTCATGTTTTGGTTCTGTGGCTACAAGGGATGTGATATCTTAGCTCTCTGACCAGGGATCAAACCTGCATACCCTGCACAGGAAGGCTAAGGCCCAACCACTGAACCACCAGGGAATTCCTGAGAAAATGATGCTTCTTTGGGGGCAGATAAGGAAGTTTTGGCTTGGAGCTGCCCCACAGTCACCTGGCTAGGAGGTGTTATGGTCAAGACCTGAAGTAACATTGGAGTTCAACTCCACCATCACAACTTTTTCTGCTAACCCATACTTCACACACTTTTCAACAAGATTATCATTGTTCTAAAAACTAGGTGCCCTTGCCTCCTTCCGTCTCCATCAAAACACTTTCAAATGATGTTTACTAAGCATTTGCTCTGTATCAAAAATCAGGCTAAGCATTTTCATGGACACAGAGATAAAGACAATATGAATTCTCTAGAGCCTGTGTAGCCTAAATAAAGGAGATAGATACAATGTAAAAATACAGATAATAGTAAAAATCATGTTGATGATGGTGATAATAGTATTTATCATGTGTCAGACTCTTATGAGATTTAACACGTGTATCTCATTTACTGCAGATAGCCATTGATGCCCACTCATCCCTTGGCCCCATTTAAGTTCATCTGCAGTTGACATGGACTATGATGCTTAGAGTATCCTTCCTCAAGTGCCTTCATTGCTCTGCTTCTTGCCTGCCTTTCTTTAGAGGCAGGGCTTATCAGAGCATCCAGGAAATGTCAGGGAGTTAATGCTCCCAAGGGCAACCCTTAGGCAATGAGAGATGGGAGAGAGTAGCCCAACTTCCCCATCACTTAGGAGGATAACTCAGGCACATTCTACAAAGTTACTCTAAAGGCTCCAGTAGCTCACAGGCGGTAACTTAATTTTGAATGCATACTTTGTTTCTATTCCTCCCTATTGTGTTCCCCCATTCGCCCTGCCAGTGCATCTGGTATAGTTTCCCAAATGAATGGTCCGCTCCCAAGTCACTCTCTCGGTATATGTGGTGAAGAATAGAAATGGTTCAAGAAAATAAGTCTCAGGATGGTATTCTGGAATAGGAATGATCACTAGTCAGATAAAAACAAGGGGCTGACTGCTGCTTTTTAAGGTGGTGATAACCCACGCCATGGTATAGCATCCCAATTACCAAGACTTACCTGTGGTGAATTGAAATGAGATACAGATGGAACACTGTATCTGACAGCGTTCAGATATAGAACTGTACGCAACAGTTCTAGCCCTTGAAAGCTATGCAGACAGTGGTAATTATAAGCGTGATGGAATTGGATATATTTTGGTAAATGCCCTAGAGGTCTCGAGGGATTTAAAAAAAAAAAAAATGTAGGTTTAATTTAATCACTGTCAACTCAGGGTGTCATGTGGAAGCCAGAAAATCTCCATGGCAGTATTTCTAATCTAGAGGAGGCTGATTCATTATCAACACAGAAGTTGGGCTGATGATTTTCTCAAAAATCAAAACTTTCTTTAAAAAGAGTAATAAGGAAGGAAGTTAATGTGACTTTCTCATCTCCAGCAGCCAGAGGGCAGACCATCATGAAAATCAGGCACAATATTAAATATATAGCCACTCTAAAGAACTACAAAGAAGACAGAATATTTAGTCCCATTAGGTGTTGTAATGCTAAGTAAATGCTTTGATAAAGAGTGGCATTCAAAGACTTGGAAAGAAAAGATCTAGGCAATGCTGCTGAGAAAATGAAGTCCCTAGATTACCATGTATTCTCCAGGTTGTAAAAAAAAAATAGCTTTACTGTCCTTGCTAACGGAGAAGGCAATGGCACCCCACTCCAGGACTCTTACCTGGAAAATCCCATGGACGGAGGAGCCTGGTGGGCTGCAGTCCATGGGATCGCTAAGAGTCGGATACGACTGAGCGACTTCACTTTCACTTTTCACTTTCATGCATTGGAGAAGGAAATGGAAACCCACTCCAGCGTTCTTGCCTGGAGAATCCCAGAGACGGGGGAGCCTGGTGGGCTGCCGTCTACGGGGTCGCACAGAGTCAGACACGACTGAAGCGACTCAGCAGTAGCAGTAGCAGTAGTCCTTGCTAAAGAAAAGGAGACTCGCATGCCCTAGAGATCATTCAAACATAACATCTAAATAGTCATCACCAGGAGTAATCATCTTCCTCAATATTTTTTCCCATCTCCTCTCATTTTTCTCAAGAGTGGCTAGAGTCATATCTTAGAAGAGCACACATGGCATATAGGGGGAAAAGCCTGCTGAACAAGAACAGTAGTAGCCTTCTGATGCATACTCAGAGAATGTGGAGCGAAAACTGGGAAGTGAATCTTGAGCATGGTATATAAGGCTAGATCGGAGAAAGTTGGTATTTGCTGATATGGAAATAGTCCCAGAACTTGGAGTTTAACATCATAGAAAAGACACCTAAAGCCAACTCTATTAAACTATAAGGGTGCATCATTGAAGCTTAGATACAATCATAGGTTATGGAAATAAGGTAGATATGACAGAGCTACCTTATCAAAATACTAAGAAAAAAAGTTAGGAAGTCCATGTAAGCAAACATATAAGCAAGGATATATCAGATAAGAATGGAAACCTACCAAATAAACTATCAAACGTTACCAGAGAGAGCCCAGGGGATACTTCCCACAAGGAAAAAAACAAGAAAAGTGCTAAAGGGAGTGATGTGTAAACATCACTGATACACTCTATTTGCTTATTATTTTATTCATGGTTCGGTGTACTCTGTCAGTCAGTGTTGATTAGGAGGTACTATCTTGGAACTAGGATCCATAGTCTCAATAATTGATGAATTTTAGTACAGAAAATACGAAGTTTCACCGTCACCAGACACAAGGTAGTCTTAACATAATTAGGAGCAACATCAAATTAACATTCGGAAGGATTTTAACCACCTTAGATTTGTGGAAATGGCTAATAAATCATGATGTCTCTAGGACTGATATAAATGGGAAACTCACAAACATATTTCTTGATTATATAACCAAAAACATTTAAGAGCTGGCCCTAAGCAAACTCCATCAGGAGCTGCAACGGGAAATCATGATCACTTATTCAGTGTCTGGTCTGAGGTCGAAAAAGGAAAGGAAGATAGGGAGCCTATAACACTCATAAGCATTTTTGCATTTTTCCTTCAAATGAACTTATAGCTAGTCCTGTGCTGGAGCTGGCTTGTACCATCATGAAGAGCAAATAGTTCATATCTCCTCCCAACTCTGTTCAGTGACATGGTGATGATTGCATCGATTAGCCATAAGTAGGAAGTTTATATCATGGAAATTGGCAAATGCTATAACCATGGTTTTATTTTTTAAATTTTTGTTAGTTTCCCCTTGGAAAATAGATTTTTAAACATTTAACAGTCTGCCACTGCCTATGAAAATATACTAGAGTAACTGTACTATTGGGGGACATTCTTTGGCAATAAAGAATATCCAGAATTTTCTAGAGATGCTGGATACAGGTTGTGAGTTGACATTGAGACTAAGGGATCTGAAATATTCATTTTAAAAAAATCAAGGCAGAGGATGGATAGGTAATAAATAGCATCCTGCTGACCAAAGTCTACCTCACAGTTGCTTCACTGGGTATGCAGACCCATCTTGCAGTAATGAAATAAAAATGTATCCAAAAAGTCTTGTACTATAACTGAAAAGCTTTTACACAGTGAAGGAAGGTGAAGGTGAAGGTGAAGTTGCTCAGTAGTGTCCGACTCTTTGTGACCCCATGGACTGTAACCTACTAGGCTTCTCTGTCCACAGGATTCTCCAGGCAAGAATACTGGAGTGGATTGCCATTTCCTTCTCCANTGTACTATAACTGAAAAGCTTTTACACAGTGAAGGAAGGTGAAGGTGAAGGTGAAGTTGCTCAGTAGTGTCCGACTCTTTGTGACCCCATGGACTGTAACCTACTAGGC
The DNA here is from genome assembly GCA_006410675.1 of Oreotragus oreotragus. Lineage (NCBI taxonomy): Eukaryota > Metazoa > Chordata > Mammalia > Artiodactyla > Bovidae > Oreotragus > Oreotragus oreotragus. The sequence goes on along the minus strand of SJYX01006687.1, from coordinate 231,000 downwards.
TTCTCTGTCCACAGGATTCTCCAGGCAAGAATACTGGAGTGGATTGCCATTTCCTTCTCCAATAGTGAAGGAAACCATCAACAAAACAAAGCAACCAGCTTACTGAATGGAGAAGATATTTGCAAATGATATATCTGATAAGGGCTTGATATTCAAAATATATAAAGAATTCATACAACTGAATAAAATAAAAACAGACAACCCAATTAAAAATGGGGAGATGATATGAATAGACATTTCTCCAAGGAAGACAAGTAGATAGCCAATAGGCATCTGAAAAGTACTCAGCATCACTAATCATCATGGAAATGCAAATCAAAACCACAATGAGACACCACTTCACACCTGTCAGAAGGGCTCTTATCAAAAGGACAAGAAACAACAAGTATTGTTGAGGATGCAGAGAAAAGGGAATCCTAGTGCACTGTGGGTGTGTTTGCAAACTGGTGCAGTTTGCAGTTACAGTATAGAGTCCTCAAAACACTAAAAAGAAAACCACAGTGTGATCAAACAACTCCATTTCTGGGTATTTACACCCCCTAAAAAAAATAAACACACTAATTTGAAAAGACACGTGTACCCCTATGTTCATGGAAGTGCTATTTATAATAGTCGAGATATGGAAGCAATCTAAGTAGCCATTAATGGATGAATGGATGAGGAAAATGTCTCCCTCTCTCCCCCTCTCTCTCCCCTCCCCCACCCACACACAAAGGAATATTACTCAACCATAAAAAAGAATGGAATCTGGCTATGTGTGGCAACGCAAATGGACATGGAGTGTATTATTCTAGGTGAAATAAGTCAGACAGAGAAAAGCAAGTACCAGATGCTTTCGCTTAAATGTAGAAGCTAAAAACGAACAAACACAAGACAGGAACAGACTCTTGGACACAGAGAATACGCTGGTGATCGCTAGAGGGGAGTGAAAGCGGGGTACAGATGAAATAGGTGAGGGACGTTAAGAAGTGCGAGCTTCCAGCTGAGAAATAAATGTCGTGGAGCTATAATGCACACCTTGTAACAACTTTATATGGTGACAGATATGCAGTGATCATTTCATAATGTGTACAAATGCTGGAACATTATGTTGTACAGCTGAAACTAATATAATGTTATATTTTATGTACAACTCAATAAAAATTGTTTTCAAATGTCCCCTGTAGCATTACTTATAATAGTGGAAAAGTGAAAACTATAAATTCTTCAACAAGTGATTGAAGAAAGCAATTGTGTACTATTCATGCAACGAGATATCATTCAGAAATAAAATCTGATGCAGCAAATGATATGGATGAATCTCAGAAACATTATACTGAGTAAAAGAAGACAGATACACAAAAATGCATCACTTATGATTCCATTCAAATGAATTTATAGAACTGGAAAAAAATAAGTTATGCTAAAAGAAGTCAAATTAGTGGCTGTCTGGGGAGGGGGGTGGATCTACTGAAAAGAGCATGGCCTAACTATTTGAGGATATGAAAATAATCTTGATTTGAATGCTGGTTACACGGGAGTATACATTTCCAAAAACTCATAATTGTATAGTCAGGGTAAGTGCATTCTATCTAAGTTTACCTCAGTTAAACTTTTGCTTGTTGAGCACTTCCATTGTATCTGTCATTATTGTAAGCTCTTATATAAATCATGTCACTTGTGTCTCAGAGGAATCTTATAGACATTCTTTCTCATTTTGAAGAAGAAGCTGAGGCGCTGGTAAATTAGTCAAGGACAGACAGCAAAGACATAGTACGGCAGAGAGTCAATTCTAGGCAGTCTTAAACCAGAGCAAGGACTCTTAATGTCCATGTTGTAATCAAGCTCTCCCCAATGTCTACAGCCTTAAATATTGACACTCACAATCATTACCTGTCATTTCTGAAAAGTTGCCATCATATAATCTTTGCTTGGAATGGTAACAGACATTAAAAGATGCCTGCAATGAACGGTGGGTAAAGATATTGCAAGTTTAAATGGTGACTGGAGGCTCCAAACAGCATCCTTGAACTGCAAGCAGGGAGGCAAGCTGTCAAGAACCATCAAGGGGAGAAAGCTGCTCAGTGTGAGGCTGATCAGACAGCACCTAGAATACTGTAAACAATTCTGGGCATCTCAACACGAGAGAGCTGTCAAGAAATTGGAAGAGATTCAAAGAGCATCAGGGAGCATGGTTAAAGGACTGGAGGGATTGATTTATGAGGAAAGATTAAAAGAACTAAATACTGCCTGCATAGATGGAGCATAACTAAGGAGGGACATAGTAACAACATAAATATTTGAAGGGCATATACACAGAAGGAGAAAGATTGTTAATGTTGCCCCACGGAGGTATAAATAGAAATTAGAGGATGGAACACAGGAATGAAAATGTTGTCCAAATATTAAGAAACGTGTCCTGACAATGTGGTCAATTAGACTTTGAAGGAGCTTCCCAGAGGACAAGTAGAAATCCACTTGTCCAAGCCATTGAAAATCAGTCCTGACACTGATTAACATCCTCAATACTTTTGGATCTAGAAGCAGAAAAGTGTGATTATATGAAAGAAGTTTCCCCACCTCCCTAAGTATACTAGGGACAATTAACAGTAAAGCTATAAGCAGTGCTTCAAATACTTTTATATTTAATATGGCAATTCTTTGGGGCAAATGTTCCACCTCTTCTACAAATCAAGGATGCTTAGTTTCAGAGAAGTTTTACAGATCGTCCAGGTATTACAGTCCAAAGCCAGGGGTCCATTCCAGTTTTTAGAACCTCAAAGTGCAAATCATTTTCATGAATGGATAGACATGAACAAGTCTTGAATTTTGCAGTTTTAACATACTGTGAATACATTTTTCATTAGAAAAGAGCTAGGGTGGATCAGTGTCTGACTTGCCTGAGAGAATAACCATCCGACCCAAGGCAATCTTGGGCGGCAGATGGATTTGGGGACAACAATATGCTTTCAAGTGAGTTGTAAAACTTCAAAACCTATTGTGAAGAATGTGTTGGCTCATACACTCTTGGATTATAAAATTCCAAGCTTGCATATAACTTTATATGCATATGATAAGTCTACTTTGACTTATCATTTATTCACAATTCACTTGTTAATTACATATATATGTATTTAGACAATGTGTGTGTGTGTGTGTGTGTATATATACATTAGACACTGGACTGCTAATATAGCAGCTGTAGACAAATCAAAGTCCCTCAAGGAGCTTAAACTTAAGTTCAGGAGAAAGATAATGGAGAAATTTATAGAAATTACCAGTAATTATAGGTACAGTTAAGAAAGAGAAAACAAATGAGATTGAGAAGGTAAGTTGCAGACTGGGAGAAAATATTTGCAAAAGATAGATCTGATAAGAAATGATTACCTAAAATATACAAAGTCATAAAACTCAACAATAAGAATGATCTGTTTAAAAAATGAGCCATAAACCTTAACAGACACCTCATCAAAGAAGATATGTAGGTGACAAACAGGAAAATGCATAGATGTCCTACATCACACATCAGCAAGGAAATGACACTACCACACACAAATTAGAATGGCCGAAATCTGGACCCCTGACAATACCAAATGCTGGCAAGTATGTGGAGTGATAGGAATTCTCATTCATGGCTGGTGGGGATGTAAAATGAAACAATTACTTTGCAAGACAGTTTGGCGGTTTCTTACAAAACTGAACATACTCTTACCATATGATATAGCAATCATGCTCCTTGATATTTACTCAAAGGAGTTGGAAACATATGTTTACACAAACACCTGCACACAGGTGTTTATAGCAGCTTTACCCACAATTGCCAAAACTTGGAAGCGAGCAAGAAAATCCTCAGTAGGCAAGTGGATAAATGAACAAGTACATCCAGACAATGAAATGTTATTAGATGCTAAAAAAGAAATGAGATATCAAGCCATGAAGAGACATGGAGGAAACCAAACAAACATTACTAAGGGAAAGAGGTTAATCTGAAATGGCTACACGGTGTGCAATTTCAGTTATAAGACAGTCAAGAAATGGCAAACTTATAAGGACCACAAAAGATCAGTGCTTGCCAGGGGTTGGGTGAGGGCAGAGAAGGAAGAATGAACAGGCAAAACAGATTTTTAAGGAAGCATGATACTGTAATGATGTGTGCGGAGTGGCTCAGTTGTGTCTGACTCTTTGTGACTCCATGGACTAGAGCCCTCCAGGCTTCTCTGTCTATGGGGATTCTCCAGGCAAGATACTGGAGTGGGTTGCCATACCCTCTGCCAGGGAATTTTCCCAACTCAGGGATAGAACCCAGGTCTCCCGCATTGTAGGCAGATTCTTTACCATCTAAGCCACCAGGGAAGCCCACCATGTAAATTAACATGTAACTTCAATGATGGGTACATGTTATTACACGTTTGAACAAACCCACTTATGGCAGAAAGCGAAGAGAAACTAAAAAGCCTCTTGATGAAAGTAAAAGAGGAGAGTGAAAAAATTGGCTTAAAGCTCAACATTCAGAAAATGAAGATCATGGCATCCGGTCCCATCACATCATGGGAAATAGATGGGGAAACAGTGGAAACAGTGTCAGATTTTATTTTTTGGGGTTCCAAAATCACTGCAGATGGTGATTGCAGCCATGAAATTAAAAGACGCTTACACCTTGGAAGAAAAGTTATGACCAATCTAGATAGTAAATTCAAAAGCAGAGACATTACTTTGCCGACTAAGGTCTGTCTAGTCAAGGCTATGGTTTTTCCTGTGGTCATGTATGGATGTGAGAATTGGACTGTGAAGAAAGCTGAGCACCAAACAATTGATGCTTTTGAACTGTGGTGTTGGAGAAGACTCTTGAGAGTCCCTTGGACTGCAAGGAGATCCAACCAGTCCATTCTGAAGGAGATCAATCCTGGGATTTCTTTAGAAGGAATGGTGCTAAAGCTGAAACTCCAGTGCTTTGGCCACCTCATGCGAAGAGTTGACTCATTGGAAAAGACTTTGATGCTGGGAGGGATTGGGGGAAGGAGAAGAAGGGGACGACAGAGGACAAGATGGCTGAATGGCATCACTGACTCGATGGACGCGAATCTGAGTGAACTCTGGGAGATGGTGATGGACAGGGAGGCCTGGTGTGCTGCGATTCATGGGGTCGCAAAGAGTCGGATATCACTGAGCGACTGAACTGAACTGAACTGAAAGAAACCTCAACACTGAGAATCCACTTTAACATCAGCGATGGGCTTTGGGTGATTATAATGTGTCAGTGTAGGTTCATCTATTATAACAAATGTGCCACACCGATGAGGGATGTTAATCATGGAGGAGGCGATGTCTGTATGGGGGCAGAGGACCATGTGGAAAATCTGTACCTTCCTCTTAATCTTGCTGAGAATTAAAAACTGCTCTACAGAAAAATCCTACACACACACACACTCACAGAATGAGAAGATTAATTAGGATGAGGATTGTCATTGGAAAGTTTAGATCTGGAGGTCTGTGAAGGTCATGTTAGGAAAGTAATATTTGAGCAAAGATTTTATTAAAGCAAAGGAGTGAGCTCCATAAAGATCTGGGGGAAGTACTCAATGCATATCAGCAGAGGACACAGCAAGGGCAATTGCCAGGGTGGGCTGGTTTGGTCTGTCTGTCCAAGAGACCATAGTCAAGAGTTCACTGTGGCAGAGCTGGAAGGAGAATGTACAAGTGTTGAGATAGAGATGTCGTCAGGGCATAGATTCTAAAAGTTATTCAGTTCAGTTCAGTCGCTCAGTCGTGTCTGACTCTTTGCGACCCCATGAATCGCAGCATGTCAGGCCTCCCTGTCCATCACCAACTCCCAGAGTTCACTCAAACTCACGTCCATCGAGTCAGTGATGCCATCCAGCCATCTCATCCTCTGTCATCCCCTTCTCCTCCTGCCCCCAATCCCTCCCAGCATCAGGGTCTTTTCCAATGAGTCAACTCTTCGCATGAGGTGGGCAAAGTGTTGGAGTTTCAGCTTCAGCATCAGTCCTTCCAATGAATATTCAGGACTGATTTCCTTTAGGATGGACTGGCTGGATCTCCTTGCAGTCCAAGGGACTCTCAAGAGTCTTCTCCAACACCACAGTTCAAAAGCATCAATTGTTTGGTGCTCAGCTTTCTTCACAGTCCAACTCTCACATCCATACATGACCACTGGAAATACCATAGCCTTGACTAGATGGACGTTTGTTGGAAAAGTACTGTCTCTGCTTTTCAATACGCTATCTAGGTTTGTCATAACTTTCCTTCCAAGGAGTAAGCAAGCATCTTTTAATTTCATGGCTGCAATCACCATCTGCAGGGATTTTGGAGCCCCCCAGAATAAAGTCTGACACTGTTTCCACTGTTTCCCCATCTATTTCCCATGAAGTTTCCCCATCTATTTCCCAGATGCCATGATCTTAGTTTTTTATATGTTAAGATTTAAGCCAACTTTTTTGCTCTCCTCTTTCACTTTCAACAAGAGGCTTTTTAGTTCCTCTTCACTTTCTGCCATAAGAGTGGTGTCATTTGCATGTCTGAGGTAAAAGGTATTACTGTTAATTTAAATTATTTTTACTCTGACTGAAGCCAGAAGCTATTAGAAGATTTTGAGCAGAGAAGGAACACAATCTCTCTTAAATCTTAAAAATAATTATTCTGGGTATGGTGAGTAATACAGACTGTAGGTTAATAAGGACAAACGCAAAAGGACCAGTTAATGGGCTATTGTGATTATCCAGGTGAGAAGTAAAGATAACCTGGACCAGGGCAGCAGAGGTGGAGGTAGGGAGATCAGATTTTGAGAGTATAGCCAACAGGATCAGCCAATGAGTAGGGATGTGAGATGAAGAGATGTACCATTTTATAACATATCATGATCCATTGCAACAATTTTCTCTGATTTCTTTTCTATCACAAATCCCTTAAAAAAATATTAATCACTGTATTTATAGCACTTGGAAATGCTTGGAATAAGAATCACCATTTGGGATTAAGGCTGCCTGGAACAGAATCTCAGCTCTGTAATTTATTTGCTGTCTGACCTTAACTAACAAACTGGCGCCTCTATTTCTTTTATTTGTAAAAAGAAGAATTCCTCGAACACAGGTTTTACAAATTGGGGCAAGGGGAAATGAACAAGGGTCTGGGCTTTGTACCACTCCAGAATTTACCCAGAGCACTTCTACTTTCACCATCTATATATTCATGATCTATGTAAGTTTTCTCTAGGGAACAATGTTTCATGGGTAAAATATGAAAGAGAATGTGCTCGATTAAGTAACACATATGGCAAACCACTCCGATATTCTTGCCTGGAGAATTCCCTGGACAAAGGAGCCTGGAAAGCTACATACAGTCCATGGGGCCACAAAGAGTCAGACACGACTAAGTGACTAACACAGTCTCTTCTAATGTAATGACCATTGCTGTTGCTTAGTTGCTAAGTCAAGTTTGACTCTTTTGCAACCCCATAGACTGTAGGCATCACCGACGCAACGGACATGGGTTTGGGTGGACTCCGGGAGTTGGTGATGGACAGGGAGGCCTGGCATGCTGCGGTTCATGGGGTCGCAAAGAGTTGGACATGACTGAGTGACTGAACTAACTAACTAGACTGCCAGGCTCCTCTGTCCATGGGATTCTCAAGGCAATAATACTGGAGTGGGTTGCCATTTCCTTCTCTAAAGCATCTTCCTAATCCAGGGATCAAACCCAGGTCTCCTCCATCTCTTTTATTTCCTGAATTGTAGGCAGATTCTTTTCTGCTGAGCCACTGGGAAGCCCTGTATCACTTAATATAAACTTATGAAACATCGTGATGAGCCAGGCACAATTTTGGGTACTTCAGAAATGATATTGAATCCAATATGCAGAGCTATGCTGTACAGGGCCCATTGGGTAGGGCGTGTTCTTACTTAGGAAGACCATGGAACCCTAGAGAACCATTGGATGTTTTGATATTATATATATGTTCTAAACCTGTATATATATTGGATTTTCGTAGAGAAAGCGTGTGCTATTTTCATTCATATATTTTTGTAAAAGCTAAAGCAAAACCAGAAAAATCTTTTTATTGAAATATAATGAATCCAATTTTTTAACACAAGCTTTGATCTCCAAAAATTAAGAATCATGAGACCTGATTAAAGTCACTCCCAGTTTTCTTATTCTATGTTTCTATTGTTTCCTCTGCAATTTTACTAAGACAGAGAATCTACGTGTAAATAGAAATATGTACTGCTATTTTATTTATACTTATAAGCATGAATTTCCATAAAAATATTTTTAAAGAGCAGGCAAGCTATACTACAGATTAATACAAATATAAGAAAGCCTCCCTTACTTTACCCGTCTACACAGGCACATTGATGAAAAAATAAAGTAGGCTGTGACTTATACCAGAAAATGTTCATTCAATTTTGTGTTTTTCCCTAATATTGATTTCCTTTTAACAAATAAGTTTGTTTAAAAATCATCTACTAGAAAGGAATCTGGCTGGGAGGAGGGTGTGTTCAGAAATGAGAAACAGTTAAGTGTTCAGGGCCACGGCCCATTGGAAATCAATCAGAAGCAAATATAAAACATTTCTACCATTATAATGTAAGTTGATGAGAAATGGGATGCCATTTATGCAATTTTGACTTATAGGCAAGTTTTTAATGTTCTTTTTTATTCTCCAAAGACCCAGCCAAGTCCCAGCTCTACCACAAATTAGCTTTGTGAAAGAAAACAGCTCAGTTATTCTAAGCATTAGTTTCCTCATTGGTGGAACCAGACTTGAAGCTCCAATATCACTGAACATATATCTACATTTTTCAAAACCACACTAGTTATTACCCTAGCACATAACAGAAACACTGCAACTCTTAAAGGAATGGATGATTAAATGAATGAATGAGGGGTCTAGAAGTCATATGATAGGATGAAAAGAGCTCAAGTAATTAAAGAAATTCAAAGACACGAATTGCTCATCATCCTGGTTTACAAAATTATCACATGCATAATGTTGTGAAAGACATTTATAATTTTAGGTCTTATTTTTCTCATATATAAAATTTGCCTCACCAAGATATGTGAAAAGTATTTTACTGACTTGAAAATAAAGGATGCGGGTCTACCCCTTTGATTGTGATCCCTGAAGTAGCTCGAGCTTTACTATTCTCTGACTGTACCCTTCACCAAGCTGCAGATTTCAAGGACAAGCCTACTCATTTCCTGCACTTCTGGTTAGTTACCTATCATAGAGTGATTCTCGGATTAAAAAAATTTAGAGCAAACACCTGAAAGATGGGGGTACTGCTGAAGCCAAAGTTCTATTCTCCACTCCTTTTTTTGTCCATTCTGCTGTCAGACCATATTAAAACCACCCAAAAGGAAAAAAAAAAGTCAACACACACACAAAAACCATCTGAGCAAGCAGTAAATGTACCCAGATTATGTTAAAATATATTAAATATAATAAGTGTATATTGCCTTTTTCATGAATGTTGCCAGAGCTATTTTTGATCTTGATTCAAGTCCAACCTTTGAGACATAAAAGTTTTTTTTTTAATGCAGTTTACAAGAGAAAAGAGTTTGACTTTATATAGTATACTTTATCCTTTGGGTTTCTAAAAGAGCATCACAAAGCAGAATGTTAGATCTTCGCCTTGTGGGAAGTGCAGTCAGATCCAGAGGCTTTGTGAATCCAGTGGTGGGTCATGCTGAGCTCTGATCAGCTGACTGTCTTTCACGGTGGCCATGGCATGTCTTGCTAAGTTTCAGACAACAGAGAGGGCCCAGAGAGGGGAAGTCAACTCACAGGAGAAGTGCAAAGTGGAATTCTGAGATTAAATCCACCAAAGACAAGAGGGAAAAGTGGAGATGAGAAATGAAAATTATCCTAAGGGTGACAAAGTGAACTGACTCATCTCTGAGGGTTCTGTGCCCACTCTACATGGATCAGCCAGAAGCCATCAGCTATTTGGATACAGCTATGACCTAAGCAATGCAAGCAACTCGTTAAAAAGGCTTGCCCAGCTCTTGCCTGGTCCCAAACATTTAGTCAAGATCATTTCTCACACAGATTTGGCATCATGTCCCTCTTACTGATAATCCCTTACTAGGCCTGCAGTCGATTCCCTTTTTCATACCTTCAGTGCTTTTCTCCTGAAATATGTCAATGGTTCTTTTAATGGTGTCCTTGCTCCTAGACCTACAAACCACACGTCACCAGATGATGTGACTTGTGCCACTTTCCAGCAAACATGAAGTCGACTGTATCTTCCAACAATCCTGTGGACTAGGTACAATAATTCCCAATTCTTATGAATGAGACAAATTCTTAAATGGAGGGGAAAACTTATTCTCCCCGTGGTGCACTTGCACTACATTTTGTTTCTGTATGACTGCTCTTACTACGTTGCCTTATGATCTGTCCTTCCAGATGTCGACCTTCTAAACAGGAATGTGTTCCTTAGGAAGTGGGTCTAACATCATTCATCTTCATACCTCTGGTGCCTAGATGAGAGTGAAAGCTATCTAAAATTTTGAAAGACTGTGTAAGTACACGCACAAAGTAAAATGAAGAGTGTTGGCAGTGCAATAGTCCTTTAAAGAGCAGGAGGGTGGATGTTTAGTGGTGACCGGTGGCAGGTGTTTGATCCTGTGACAGCCCTGCTCCGAGTCATTTGTCATGTTCTTGAGAGTCTAATATAAGGTTTGATAGCATACGTTTTCCCAGTGATAGGAAGAGTGCAGGGAAATTTAAAAACAACAGAGCTGAAGGGTTGGGCTTGCAGGTAAGGCAGTCTTGATAGCTTCATCAAACACTAGGAATGTTTTATTGGAGAGGGGAGACATGCACAAGGCTCTGTGCCTTTTCTAGTCTGAACAAAACTAAAGAAATCACAAGTCTGTTCTCAGCACTGACTCACAGTCCCTAAAATGGTGAAGATGGAAAATCACTTCTCTGAGTAGCAACAAAATGAAATATTTCTGAACACCTTTCTCTGACAGGTTTTAAAAAGCAAAGGAAGTAAAGGAAGGGAGTTGCTGGCTGTGAAAAGTCTTGGATGAAAGCATTGAGAGCAGTTATTTTAGTGGTGCTGGTGATAAAAATTAAATGGGGGCCTTATGGGAAATGTACATTTCCTCAGAATGTGTTGGGACAAATGCAGCTTTTTAGAGGCCCTCTCAGAAGCTGGGCAGAGGTGGCGAAGAAGACAAAGTCAGAACAGGGACAGGGAGAGAGGAGAAGCAGGGGGGCCAGAACAGGCACACTTCCAAAAGCAGAGGAGATCACATGTAAGCTATCTGGCGCAGGCTGGGAAATACTCAATTCTCGCAAAGCAAGGAAGGGAGCAGGGGCAGGAGGAAGACAGACAAGGAGGAAGAGGGGAGAGAGGAGAGAATCCAGAAAGAACATGAGGCAGAGAGAAGAAAAAGGACACATGAAGGCATGTTGTTGCAAATTAGTAAGACACCGCTTAATAAAGCTGCAGAGATGCTGGGGGCTACGCTGAGTTAGGAACCCACCTCTACCAGTTAGTAACTGTGAGACCTTACACAAATACATAAATCCTCTGAATACTTGTTTCTTATTTTTTTGAAATGTGGATAGGGATATCTCTTTTACTGAGTCTTTTTATTTTTTTCCATTGGAGTATAATTGCTTTACAAAGTTGTGTTCATTTCTGCTGTGCAACAGTGTGAATCAGCTCTATGTATGTGTATGTGTGTGTGTGTGTGTATATGTCTTTATATATACATATACATATAGCCCCCTTCTTGGATCTCCCTCCCACCTCCCCCACCTCATCCCACCTGTCCAGGCCATCACAGAGCATTTGGCCGAGCTCCCTGTGCCATACAGCAGCTCCCTTCTCTCTATTTCATACACGGCAGTGTATATGCGTCAACTCCGCTCTTGCCATATATCCTGCCCTTCCCTCTTTGGCCTGTGTCCACCTGTCCATTCTCTGTATCTCTGTTTGTATTCCTGCCCTGAAAATTTAAGTTCAACTGTACCATTTTTCTAGATTCCATATACATGAATTAATATACAATGTTTATTTTTCTCTTTCTGACTTACTTCCCTCTGTATGACAGACTCTAGGTCCATCAACAGCACTACAGATGACCTACTTTCATTCTTTTTTTTGTGTGTGGCTGAATAATAGTCCATTGTCTAATTGTTTAAATAAATAATATTCATGAAGGGTCTAGTACCAAGCCTGATATATTGTTAGTATCCTACCATAGTAACTTAAAAAAAATTAGTAACATAACTATCTAGGGAAAAAGTAGAAAAAGACGTCAGCTTATATTATTATTATTTTTAGTAAAGTAATATCATCNGTCTAATTGTTTAAATAAATAATATTCATGAAGGGTCTAGTACCAAGCCTGATATATTGTTAGTATCCTACCATAGTAACTTAAAAAAAATTAGTAACATAACTATCTAGGGAAAAAGTAGAAAAAGACGTCAGCTTATATTATTATTATTTTTAGTAAAGTAATATCATCAGTAATTATGTCAGATAAAGAAATATCTTGTGCCTGTATGTAGACTGTTCTGTAGAAACTTAATCCTGTTGACAGCTCATGAACAGGTTCACTAATCATATTATCATTATCTAAATCGGAGTAGCGGTTTCCAGAAACAGAAAAACATCCTGACTAGCCTTGGCCAAGGGGATTATGAATATGATAGATGGTTGGGCAGGGAACTCAAGTGCAAAAGGGGCTGCTAGGTTTTCCAATGGTCCAGAGCCAGGCACTAAGAGGACCCACAGACAGAGCAGGTTTCTCTCTGGGTGGGCACAGTTTCTCACTATGTTTGCTTTTCTTTATACACACCAAACTTCTCTGATGCAAGTGGACTGAACCGTACTGCTCTGTCTTGGAGATGGCCGCAGTTCCTTAACCTTGATCAGCACCATTCAAGAAAGGAGTCCCAGTTTGACTGTGTCCCAGTTTCCTACCTTCAGGACAGAAAATATGATTGATCTTCCCAATGGTAAGCAGGAAATTTGAATTGTCTAAAAAGCTGAGAGTTCAGGGCATAAGGAAAAGTTGAGAATGAGCTAGATTTCTGAAAAAAAAAAAAAAGTTTGCTCTGAGTTGTTGTGAGCCATTATACCTGTTTGTGTATTGAAGACACTGGACCATCTACACAGAAATCTGTTCAATGTTGTTTAACTAAGCCTTTATAAAACTTATTTCACCTAGAGCTTCTTATTAAGATCAGAACATATTATGGAGCTGTATATGATTCACAGGGCATGTGGGATTTCAGAACCAAGGGGCAAGAGGCAAAGAAACCTTAAGCATAGGTGGACCATAATGATCAGTGGTTCTGTGTGGTCCCATTTCCCAAATGAGGAGGCCTGAGACTCAGAGAATAAAACCATTCAAGGCCATATAGCTAGGGGGTAGCAAACTGTTGCTCAGTTCTCTGAATCCTCAGTTTTTTTCTGTTCTTTCACATCCACCTGATCCCCAAGGGCTGTCATTGTCAAGATATTATCAACCTATGAAGCTAGCCACCACTTGAACCCCTTACCCATTAAGCCCTCAGGGATTGGCATGTTGAGATTGGATTTTTAAAAGGGAGCCAATGGGGGAAAAAATTACCTTTAATTCACTTGACTAGGGCACAGCTATTCTATAAAGCAAAGAATGCCTGGAGAATGAACCTGGTATGATACACTTCCCAACTCTAAAGTCCTTCAGCTGCTCTATTCATTAAAACATTTCTAATTTCTCTAAGTTGGAAGCATTATCAATCACCAGTGACCTTTTATTAAGTGGATTCAGAGATGGGAAAGCGAAAAGTACTAAAATGTGGCAGAACTCACTATCCAGACCACCCTCTTCTCCCAGTCAGCCCATCCCTATGTATAAACAATACAACATCCAGGCTTCTTAATTTTGTTGTGGGTTTTGATCATAAATCTTTAAATAAGTATGCTTCAAGATCAGCCAGTAAAAGCCAATTAGATGTTTCATTTGCAGCCAAAGTATATCTATTTTGCAGAATTTGGCTGTTTAGCAGGGTATGTTTTAAGATATAAGATTAAGATAATGATGAAACTAATTTTTCCATGCTCAGTTACTCCATGTGATGCTTCGCCTGGATCCAGTTACCTTCAACTTCTTTTTATTCTGTTGCATAATCTGGCTTTCAAAAACATACGCATGACCACATACAGAGGACCAGGACCAGCCAGCCTCATTGCGGAAGGGCTCAGGAATGTTAACTCAGCCACTTGGAAGACTACCTAGAAAGCTGGTTTTACTGGATTCTAGTTCTAATAGGTCTTGCTTTTAATAACTGGGTTTCTGCTTTATCTTTCAGATGGATATCCATCTTATGTTTAAGTTTTAGTAATTCAATTACATATTTGCTCTTATGTGCCTGAATCTAAGCCTGTATAACGTGCCAGGTAGTGGTGTGCTTCTGGCATTGGAATCAGACACCTGGATTTGAATATTACACTAATATTTGCTAGCTTTGTGATGGTGGGCAAGTTACCTAACCTAACATAGACTCAAGTTTTCTTTTTTGGAAAACAGGACTGATTATTTCTACCTTAGAGAAACTAAAAATGGATATTGCATATAGAGTGCCTGCTATTCTCTCTATATATTATATTTGAAGATGTTAATTATTCACTTTTGTTCTGTCTTAGGTCTTTGAAATTGGATATTTGTTTATCTTTTTTTCCCTCTTGTTCCTCATCTTCATACTACATCTGTTCTTTGATATACCTGGCTATCACTTCCACCTGGATTACCTGTACCACTGGGTCACAGACTCTCTGGAAATGGGTTATATATACTTCATACTCATTGATATGTGTCTTCACCTTCCTTTCAGGGGGATGAGTCTGTGTCTGCTGACTCCACTGAGGATATCTAAATTTCCAACTTTCCAATCTGGTCTATCAAGCACTTGGTTCCTATTCTTAGTCTTGATGTTGTATAGGTACCACAGGAACCATATGCCATTGTCTGGGGCATGTAAAAATTGGTTGTCTCATAAAACATATGCCAAGATTTTAAGAAGACAGAATTGATAAATATAATGTTTTTGTTATCTGTGATCCATTTTCAATCATATATTTAAATCAGGCAATTTATATCTTCTATTGAGGTTTTCCAGCAATTTAGTTATTTGGAAGATTCTCCTATAATAAGATCAGGGAGTAGATTTTATACAAGTTATTTCAGCAGACCTTTGAAATAACCAACAAACAGACAAAATACATGTGGTTGGAAGTCTGAAATCAAGGTGCTGGCAATGTTTTGTGAGGACAAGCTTCCTGGTTCACAGATGACTATCTTTTCCTTGTAACTTTTAATGGGAGAAAGGATCTCTTTAGAGTCTCTTTATAAGGGCATTAAGCTCTTTCTTAAGAGCTCTGCCCTACTGACCTAAATCACCTACAAACCACTATCACACTGGGGATTTGGGTTCAACATAAGAATCTTGTTTCTCTTGCTTAGTTGCTAAGTCATGACCAACACTTTTGCAACCTATAGACTGTAGCCCACCAGGCTCCTCTGTCAGTGGGATTTCCCAGGGAAGAATACTAGAGAGGGTTGCCATTTCCTTCTCTGTGGTATCTTCTTGACCCAGGGATCAAACTCATGCCTGTTGTGGGTGGTAGATTGTGGGTTCTTTACTGCTGTGTCACCAGGGCAGCCCTAAGAATTTTGGGGGGACACAATCATTCGGCAGCACTGTGAAAGTAATTAACTTCAGAGTGAAAGTTAAAGCATTGTTGTTTTGATGAAAGAGGTTGCTTTTAAATATAAACTGAACAGTGAGGTCAATGGAAAAAATAAAGAAATAGTATAAGTAAGACTTTTCAAATTCATACCAATGGGATTTGAAGGATATTAGAAGGCAAAATAATTATTAATTAATGGCATGCTACAAGAAAGGAGAATGGCTAAAATTCAAACAGAGAAGCATATTATAGGGAGATGAATTGTGTATATGTGATTGCAGACATAATTATGACATGAAGATATCAATCTCCAAAAGAAAACTGATAAACAGCTGGTATTATACTAAGTATGAGACATATGAAAAGGTGGTGTTAGAAAGCCTACAGTCTAATGATATAGACAAAAAGTTAGTTGAAGTGGGAATGAATGTAGAGGACTACAGAGGTCAGAGAAATGTGCATTGCTAGCAAAGGTGAGGAAGTGTATCTAGACGTATATAGTAAGATATGGAGGAGGGAGAGTGTCCCTGAAGAAAGATGATAAAGGACTGATAGTCATCTTCATAGGATGGCAAGAGGATACTCTAAGAATAGGGAACACTTTTAAGAGTAAAGGAAATTTTAGAGATGATGATAAAGTAAACAAATGAAAAGTTTAAGGTGTTCAGGAAGTTAGTTCAACCAGTGGGTACTTTACCCAAACAATCTCATTTATTCCTCACAACAGTCCAATGGCAGATGTGGAAGCTGAAATAAGAAATAAAATAATTCACTCAGTTCAGTTCAGCCATTAAATCATGTCCAACTCTTTGTGACCCCATGGACTGCAGAACATCAGGCTTCCCTGTCCAATACCAAATCACAGAGCCTACTCAAACTCATGTCAATTGCATCAGTGATACCATCCAACCATCTCATCCTCTGTTGTCCCGTTTTCATCATACCTTCAATCTTTCCTAGTATCAGGGTCTTTACAAATGAGTCAATATTTTGCATCAGGAGGCCAAATTACAGAAGTTTCAGCTTCGGCATCAGTCTTTCCAATGAACATTCAGGATTGATTTCCTTTACAACGGACTGGTTGGATCTCCTTGCACTCCAAGGGACTCTCAAGAGTCTTCTCTAACAACCTAGTTCAAAAACATCAGTTTTTCAGCGCTCAGCTTTTGTTATAGTCAATTCTCACACCCATACATGGCTACTGGAAAAAGCATAGCTTTGACCAGATGGACCTTTGTTGGTAGAGTAATGTCACTGCTTTTCAATATGCTGTCTAGGTTGGTCATAGCTTTTCTTCCAAGGAGCAAGTGTCTTCTAATTTCATGGCTACAGTCACCATCTGCAGTGATTTTGGAGCNATGGCTACTGGAAAAAGCATAGCTTTGACCAGATGGACCTTTGTTGGTAGAGTAATGTCACTGCTTTTCAATATGCTGTCTAGGTTGGTCATAGCTTTTCTTCCAAGGAGCAAGTGTCTTCTAATTTCATGGCTACAGTCACCATCTGCAGTGATTTTGGAGCCCAAAAAATAGCCTCTCACTGTTTCCATTGTTTCCCTATCTATTTGCCTTGAAGTGATGGGACCAGAGGCCAAGATCTTAGTTTTCTGAATGTTGAGTTTTAAGGCAACTTTTTCACTCTCCTTTTTCACTTTCATCAAGAGGCTCTTTAGTTCTTCTCTTTCTACCATAAGGGTGGTGTCACCTGCATATCTGGGTTTATTGATATTTCTCCTGGAAATCTTGATTCCAGCTTGTGCTTCATCCAGCCCAGCATTTTCCACCATGTACTCTGCATATAAGTTAAATAAGCAGGGTGACAATATATAGCCTTGTAGTACTCGTTCCCTGATTTGGAACCAGTCTGTTGTTCCATGTCCAATTCTAACTGTTGCTTTTTGACCTACATACAGAATTCTCAGGAGGCAGGTCAGGTGGTCTGGTATTCACATTTCTTGAAGAATTTTCCACAGTTTTGTAATACACACAGTCAAAAGTTTTGGCGTAGTCAATAAAGCAAAACAAAGGCTTTGGCATAGTCAATAAAGTAAAAGGAGATGTTTTTCTGGAACTCTTGCTTTTTTGATGAACCAATGGATGTTGGTCATTTGAACTCTGGTTCCTCTGCCTTTACTAAATCCAGCTTGAACATCTGGAAGTTCACAGTTTGTGTACTATTGAAACCTGGCTTGGAGAATTTTGAGCATTACTTTGCTAGCATGTGAGATGAGTGCAATTGTGNTTTGATCTCTGGTTCCTTTGCCTGTTCTAAAACCAGCTTGAACATCAGAGAGTTCATGGTTCACATAATGCTGAAGCCTGGCTTGGAGAATTTTGAGCATTACTTTACTAGAGTGTGAGATGAGTGCAATTGTGCGGTAGTTTGAGCATTCGCTAATTATTAGAGAAATGCAAATCAAAACTACCATGAGGTACTACCAGTCAGAATCCAGTCACACCAGTCAGAAGCCTTCAAAAGTCTACAATTGACAAATACTGGAGAGAGTGTAGAGAAGAGGGAACCCTCTTACACTGTTGGTGGGAATGTAAATCAGTACACCCACTGTGAAGAACAGCATGGAGGTTCCTCAGAAAACTAAAAATAGAATTACCATATGATCCTGCAGTCCCACTCCTAGGCATATATACCTGGAAAAAACCATAATTCAATGATACACACACCACTATGTTCAGAGCAGCGCTGCTCACAATAGCTGAGACACGGAGACAACCTAAGTGTCACTCGACAGGTGAATGGATAAAGATGTGCTCTCTCTATATATATTTACACATATATATATAGACACACATATACACAATGGACTATTACTCGGCCACAGAAAAGACCGAAATAATGCCGTTTTCAGCAACATGGATGGACCTAGAGATTATCATACTAGGTGAAGTAAATCAGAAAGAGAATGTCAACTACCATATGATATCACTATACGTGGAATCTAAAATACGACACAAATCGACATACCTACAAAACAACGACACAGAGAACAAACTTGAGGTTGCCAAGCGGGGAGAGGGGAGGGGAGGGAAGTTTTGGGAATTTGGCGCTAGCAGATGCAAACTATCATATATAGGATGGATAAACAACAAGGGCCTATTGTACTGCACAGGGAACTATATTTAATATCCTGTGATAAACCATAATGGAAAGAAATATGAAAAACCATGTATATGTATGTACAACTGAATCGCTTTGCTGTACACCTGAAACTAACAACACTGTAAATCAACTGGTGTTCTTCCGTCACTAAGTCGTATCCGACTCTCTGTGACCCCATGAACTGTAGCACACCAGGCTTCCCTGTCCTTCACCATCTCCTGGAGCTTGCTCAAACTCATGTTCATTGAGTGGGTGACGCCATCCAACCATCTCAGTCTCTGTCATCCCCTTCTCCTCTTGCCCTCAATCTTTCCCAGTGTCAGGGTCTTTTCCAATGAGTCAGCTCTTCACATCAGATGGCCAAAGTATTGGGGTTTCAGCTTCAGCATCAGTCCTTCCAATGAATATTCAGGGTTGATTTCCTTTAGGATTGACTGGTTTGATCTTTGTGCTGTCCAAAGGACACTCAAGAGTCTTCTCCAGCACCACAATTCAAAAGCATCAATTCTTTGGCCTTTTTTGTGGTCCAGCTCTCACATCCATACATGACTACTTGGAAAACCATACCTTTGCCTATATAGACCTTTGTTGGCAATTAGGCATAAGTAGAATTAAATTGCACTAGATGGAGAGGACTTTGACACAGGGCCTGCTATATAGTAACAGCATCTTCGTTGCTTGTCTCCCATGGCCTCAAAGTATTGGAGCTTCAGCTTCAGCATCAGTCCTTCCAATGAATATTCAGGACTGATTTCCTTTCGGATTGACTGATTTGATCTCCTTGCACTCCAAGGGACTCTCAAGAGTCTTCTCCAACACCACAGGTCAAATCAAGTCCAGCTATACTTCCATAAGACAAAATTTTTAAAAATAGGCCAAAGCGGCTGTCTTAAATTTTTGAAGTTTTTGGTTAGAAAACATCAGTTGGTTTATTTTTATGATTTTTCTGTTTAGTTTCAAATTATTTGTTATTATTCTTTCAAAAATCATATGTTGTAAATAGAAGACTATTTTCCTCCATAAGCGAAAAACCAAGTTGGATTTTTTTAAACTGTTTTCTTTTTTAACACTGATTTTTGAAGAATTAGAGATAGTTTGATTTGCTGCATAAGAATTGTGGTCAGATAAATACGTCATAGATCTAGGGGAAAATGTTCATATATTTTCTTTGGAGAAATGTGCATTTAAGGCCTTTGTCCATTTTTAACCAGGCTTTTCATTTTTGTTATTAAGTTTTAGGAGTTCTCTATAGGTTCTGGGGGGCTTCCATTCAGTGGGTTTCCTGTTTTGTTGTTATTCAGTTGCCAAGTAGTGTCTGAGTCTTCGTGACCCCATGGACAGCAGCACACCAGGCTTTCCTGTCCATCACCATCGGAGTTTGCCTAAGTTCATGTCTATTGCATTAGTGATGCCATCCAACCATCTCATCCTCTGTCACCCTGTACAAAACAGCAAACCCCACTGAATGGGAGAGAATATTTGCAAATCACACATCTGATAAGGGATTCATTACCAGAAGGTAAATGACACAGAAGTAAGGATAAAAGCCTGAGAAGGACTTAACAGTCCTCTCAAAGAGCCCTCTTAGAAGCTGGCACAGAGCCAGCTCAGCTAGTCTGTGTACCGCCTAAGCATTTGGTGGCTCTCAAACTTGTTTTGAGGCTGAAATTTTTAAAAAGCAGATACTGTGCTGTTTTTTTAAATTGAAATAGAAACAGTGGCCATTCTATCTTCTAACAGAGTAAATCTTTTGAACTCTCAGTTGGGAAGCACTGCCTGCTACAGTGAATTTGATTTTTGATGTCTTTGCTTCGACATCATCCAGGACTCACTGGGTGCCCTCCTCAGAGTGGGAGACGCTCTAGAATTTTCAGGCTTCCCTTGTTCCCCTATCAGTTCCTCCCCCTCAGACTCCATGAGCTGAGCCATTCATAGGAGTCCTCTGTCACCTCCACATGGGTGAGAACTTGGAAATACAATTTTAGAATTTAAAGATGACATCAGGGCTTCCCTGGTGGTGGCTCAGAGGTAAAGAACCCAACTGCCAATGCGGGAGACAAGGGTTCGATCCCTGGTCGGGGAAGATCCCAAATGCCACAGGGCAACTAAGCCCATGTATCACAACTATTGAGCCTGTACTCCACAACAAGAGAAGCCACTGAAATGAGAAGCCGATGCACCACAATTAGAGAAAAGCCTGTGCAACCACAAAGACCCAACACGCCAAAAATAAATAAATAAAATTATTTTAAAAATGATATCGGCATATTGGCCAAAAGAATTACACTCTGTGAAATCCCCCTTCTAACCTGAGGAAGATTCAGACCTTGAGTCTGGTCTCTGGCGCAGGGGTCTCCCTGACAGCTCAGCAGTTGTTAGAACAAGTGGAATCTGAGGCTGGGGAGCAGCACGGCCCTGGAGAAGTTCCAAGAGGGAGCCAGGACCTCAGATGAACATTGGCCCTGCCCTGAGCCCCACACTCGACCACTGTGTGTCCGGTTAATAACCACACACGAGCTAACTAGGAAGGAGATTCTGTGCTGTTCTTACGAAAAACAAAGCACCGGGTAGCATTATACGTGTGGCTGTTTAAAAGTTCTGTGAGAGAAAAGCCCAGCTGTGATTTTGGGACAATTAATTATAAGACATGATTTCAAAGGCTATAATTCTATTTCAAGAATTCTGCTGATCACCAGCATTTGAAAAACACTCTCCACCCTGCCCGTTTCACAAAGATCACTGTGACATGTTTTGCTTTGGGAATTTCTTTCTCACCAACACTTATAAAAGCATTGAACTAGGTGAAACTGCTACTCTAGACATTTGAAGTTAGTCTTTGATTCAGAAAAGTGAAAGAAATGAAAGGGAAAGGAGGAGCATTTAACATCATTAAAAACATCTTTGAAGGTGTGATAGGCTGCTGCTGCTGCTGCTAAGTCGCTTCAGTCATGTCCGACTCTGTGAGACCCCATAGATGGCAGCCCATCAGGTTCCCCCGTCCCTGGGATTCTCCAGGCAAGAATACTGGAGTGGGTTGCCATTTACTTCTCCAATGCATGAAAGTGAAAAGTCAAAGTGAAGTCGCTCAGTCATTTCTGACTCTTCATGACCCCGTGGACTGCAGCCTACCAGGCTCCTCCGTCCATGGGGTTTTCCGGGCAAGGGTACTGGAGTGGGGTGCCATTGCCTTCTCCATGTGATAGCCTAGTGCCATGAAAACCTATAATGAAATGGAGGACCACAACTTTCCTCACCCTCCTCTGCAGAGATGTAGAAGCTAAATCTATATTAGGGGACCCCTGCACCCCCAAGACACAGCCTGGTTATAGGATGCTCCTGTTGGACAGATCAGCACACATCCAGTCCAGGCAGGAGGCCCCGCCAGTCTCTCTCCCGGTCACATCACCTGCCTCCTAATTCTAAATCATCAATAGAGCTTCCCTGGTGGCGCAGTGGTTCCGAATCTGCCTGCCAGTGCAGGAGACATGGCTTCTATCTCTGATCTGGGAGGATCCCACCTGCTGCAGAACAACAAAGGCCGTGTGTCGCCACAACTCCTGACCCTGTGCTCTAGATCCTGGGAGCTGTAGCTGCTGAGCCCACTGGCTGCCACTGCTGAAGCCTGCGCTCATGCTCCGCGACAAGGGAAGCCACCGCCAGGAGAAGCTTGCAAGCCACAAGAGAGCAGCCCGGGCTCGCCAAAACTGGAGCAAAGCCCACGGAGCGACGAAGACCCAGCGCAACCACAAACGAATTAATACATCTTAAAAAGGCAGTGAAAAATGATCAACAGCTGCAAAAACAACAGCGGAAAGAACACAACAGCCACCTCCTAATTTTGAAAGTGTGGTTGTTAAAAAGAGTGAGCTGGCTCCATATAAGATGACATGGAATAGCCTCAGTGCGAGAAAGTCACAGAGAAAGTCAATGTGGGCTTGACTCAGAAGTCCATTTTTAAAAGAAGGAGGGGGTGACCTTGGCTTGTCTCCAGGGAAATTGGCCAGCCTGGGGCGGAGGACCCCTGGACTGACCTGAGCGCCCTGGCGGGTTCATGGAGGGGAGAATTCCCCCTGACTGTCTGGTAAGGGAGGCATGGGGCTGGGGCAGGACCTGGAGCCCTGGGAGGGCTTTTGGTGGAAGCCTGGGCTCTAGGGGCAGAGTACCCCCTTCACATGGTGGGGATAGGGGATCTCAGGAGGCCTGAAGGAAGAGCAGATGTTGTAAGTCAAGGTCATTAGGCCCTGCCTCAGGCAGAAAGAATGCTTTCTGAGGGTCTTCCCCCCACCTGCTGCTGAAAACTGTACAAAGCAACCTGGAAAAACCAGCCAGGCTCAAGCCTTGTGAGCCCAGAACTTGGACCTGACACTTGGCCCGGGAGGTTGGCCAACAGTAGGGCAGGCCTGCGGTCTCCAGCTGAGTCCATCCTCTCAAGGCCGACTGGGGCTCCCCCACCGTGGTGCTCAAGACGGTTCACTTCTTGGCAGCAAAAAGCACAGAACGGCCCCGAACAACCATCTCCACTGAACGCCTGTCTCCTGCCCGCCTCTGCGGATTGGGCCGAAGTCAGCCAGCATCTCATCAGAAACTCGAGGCCTGCCTGGAGCTGCGGTGCTGGCTGCACCTGGGAAGCGTGCAGGGTGGGGGTGGAGGGAAGCTCCAGATGCGCTCATCCCATCCGCGGCTCAGGGCCCCTTGCCCCTGTGGGGAGCACTGGGGCACAGAGGGTCTGCCCCTCGAGCGCTGTTTCTGAGGGCTGAGCCGCCCCTCTGAACCCGGCCGGCTAGACCGACAGCGGGCAAGCAAGCAGCCCTCAAGTCAAGGCTGAGTCAGCAGCCCAGGTTCCAGACAGTCTGTGGACTGCAGATCTCTGGAAAAATGGCCTTCTCTCACTCCCCACCAGAAGCAGAGGCAAAACAGGAAGCTTAGGGTTTAGCAACCAATTCCATCTGCTAGTGTGGTTTCTGGAAAGAAGCAAGCAGATGCGGGGGTGACTGTCCGCAGCTTGGCTGTGAGGAGAACAGAGGCTCTGGACGAGGAGCAGCGTGGCTGTGGGCTCGCGGAGGGGACCCTGGAGGGCTTCCCCACCGGAGACTGTCGACAGCTGTGGCTTGACGGTCATGCGTGTGACCTGGATGCCAGTCTGTCCTGGCAGCTCAAGACTGCAGCCCGTGGCTCACCTCTCCTGAGAGTCCCTGTGTGCTGAGGGCGGGGCAGCCTGTCACGGTCAGGGAGTCCAGGCTCGGGCTCACTCAGCACCTCAGGTGGTGAGGAGGGTGGAAGACGGGACTGTGTCACCCGAGAGAGTCAGATGAGGGGCTGCCTTAGACGCGGGGCCTAATCCAAGAGAGGAATTCAGGAGGACAGGGGGTGAGATACTCAACCCTCCCCTACTTTCTGAGGGTGTATGGGTATACTCTTCCTGGGAGATGACAAAACATTTCACCTCCTCAGCAGAGTCACAGACAAGGTGACCTAGACATCTGGGCAATTTCCAGGTAGAGTACACTTAGCCCAAGGTCTCCATAGAGCCCGTGGCTGTTGGCACCATGACCAATGTTTCTTCCTCCTAGCAAGCTTTCTTTTTTAATGTGTGTGTGTGTGTGTGTGTGTGTGTGTGTGTGTGCGTGTGTGTGTGTGGCTTCTCAGGTGGCACCAGCAATAAAGAACCTGCCTGCCAATGCAGGAGCCCTAAGAGACGCTGGTTTGATTCCCGGGTTGGAAAGATCCCTCGGAGGAAGGCATGGCAGCCCATTCCGGTCTTCTTGCCTAGAGAATCCCGTGGACAGAGGAGCCTGGTGGGCTACAGTCCATAGCACTGCACAGAGTCACGACCCAGAGCAACTTAGCCTATATCCATCCATCCATACAGGTACATATATGCACAGGTGGTGGTGGTTTAGTTGCTAAGTCGTGTCCGAGTCTTGCAACCCCACAGACTGTAGCCCGCCAGGCTCCTCTGTCTATGAGCTCCTCCAGGCAAGAGTACTGGAGTGGGTTGCCGTTTCCTTCTCCAGAGGATCTTCTTGACCTAGGGATCAAACCCGGGTTTCTTGCATTTCAGGCAGATTCTTGACTGACTGAGCTATGAGGGAAGCTCATACACACAGGTGTGTATATACATGTATATAAGCACACAAGCAGTTCAATGCTAACTACCTGCTAGTGTGGCTCATACAAAAGGGTTAAAATTGTCAGTGAAGATAAGCAACAAGGTCCTCCTGTATAGTGCAAGGAACTCTACTTAATGTCCTGTGATAAACCATCATGGAAAAGAATATAAAATATATCTATACGTATGTGTGTATATGTCTGAATCATTTTGCTATACAGTAGAAATTAGTACAACATTGTAAATCAACTATACTTCAATACAATTTTTAAAAAATTGTCAGTGAGGAAAACCCAAATCGTGTCCCATTGTATGAAGGCTCTTCCCTGGCAGGAAATGGGGATAAAGCTGATTTCATCTGATTTCTCCTCTCTTTTGCAAACACAAGTGTAATTGTAAAACAGTATTATAATTCAAAGACCCATTATTGGACCATCCCCCCACCCCTGACTCCAGCTGACATTGAGACCAGGCAATGCTACAAAAGAAAATCATTCTCTTTTCCATAACTCCAGTATCCCATTTATAGTAGGAAGTCACAGAGAACAAGAACGTAGTGTTAAAACCTATAGAAGAAAAGCACACAGTGAAAAGAACCATACTGTGATCAGAAAAGACACAAACGAAGCAGAAAAGGTACAAACAGAGCAAAGCATACACTCGGTGATGGGGTTCCACAGCCACAGGGTTCTTAGATCTGACCTGCATTAGGCACATCACCTCCACCTTCAAAATACTCTGACCTTCTCAGGTCCCTCCCTAGACATATTTAACATTTAGAAGCTATTTTCAACAACCCCACTAAAATTTTTCTTAACAAGTTTTGTTTGTGTTTGGAAGATTTTTTTGTTTCACCCTTGGCTAAATGTAGGCCAAGTTTGACAACTGTACTTTTTATTTCAACTGAAAGTAGTTATATAAAATCCCTGTTTGTTCTGTTACTGCCTTAACAATCTCAATCTTCCTTAAATACCTATTCATCTAATAACATGGCCCCGCCTGTTTCATCTCTCTTTAATCTCTGCTTTCATTAAGTCACTAAAGACGCGCAGCTGTGCTTTTTAATCCATGGTGACCGCCCATTCGGAAATAGATGATTTCTCCTAGCTCTCTTTGTTCCTCTACCCTCTCACCCCAGGAAGATAGTCAGGTTTGGTTCCACTAAGAACACACACCTGTACTGGGAATTCCGACAGTCCAGTGGTTAGGACCCCACGCTTTCACTGTCAGAGCCTGGGTTCAGTCTCTGGTGGGGGAACTAAGATCCTGAAAGCTGAGCAGCAAACTAAATAAATAAATAAAATACAATGAAAATTTAAAGTAAGCTATTAAAAAAAGAATACTCACCCATATCAATCCCGCTAGGTGATCATGTTAGGTTAGGTGAAAGCCCGATACCTCCGTAAAGCAAGGTTTCTACTCAGCGGACTCTCATTAGTATCAGGTTTGCTAAAGTCACTCAAGAAGCAATGCCTATTGGCCAGTCATAACAAATAAACGTCAGACATAGGCAAACACAGACAAATGCACAAACCTAAAGGCTGGGACCATGACCTGGGATGCTGGACTCTAACCAGACCCTCTGAAAACCTCAGCGCCTGGAACCTATCATGTTGTCTCTCCAGGGTGGGACTCTAACCTGCAAGCCCAATGAGGTTATTACACGATTTAGGCAGAGGTACATTTTAACCTGGATACTCACCCCCAAAGACACCTGAGGCTGATCCAGGAGCTGTTCTTTTCAAAAGCAAAGGAGCTCTGAGAAACCTGGAGCACCACAATGGGGAAGCAGGGACCCAACCACCCACCATCCAGGCAACTCTGGTCTGAGTTGGCTGGTCAGGATCAGTGGTGAGGGCCCATGCCCACTGGGGGCTACAGTGCCTTGGGCAGGTGGTCACAAGACTTTACTCCCTTTGTGGTTGCCAAAACTGTTCCTGGGCAACAGCTTGCTGCCTGGGACACACTGAAGCCAATGTTATGGCACCAGCTTTTGAGAAAAGAAAGAACTTTATTGTGGGGTCAGCCAGCAAGGAGACAGATTCGAGAGCCTTCTGTCTCCACACTGGTCCACCTGGCAGTAAACCTTTCTCTTCTCAAGACACAGTATTAACTCCTGTGCAGCCGGGCAGTGAGTCCTTGCTCTATAACAGTACGGCAACGTTTGAACAAAAAAATAAAAAATATTACATAAGAAGTATGAATTTAGAAAGCAAATACCGAGCTTGCACTTTATAACTTCATGAAATAAATGCAGACTACACAATACCTCCTTGTGAATAAAACAGGACATTTCAAATGTATTCCAGGGACTTTGCTAGTGGTCCAATGACTGGGACTCCATACTCCCAATGCATGGAGCCTGGATTTGATCCCTGGTCAGGGAACTAGATCCCACATGCCACAATGAAGACTGAAGACCCCACACAGCCAAATACATAAAATAAACAAATATTGAAAATATTTTTTAAAACCACTGGCTCAGACAGTAAAGAATCTGCCTGCAATGCAGGAGACTCAGGTTCGATGCCTGGGTCAGGAAGATCCCCTGGAGAAGGAAATGGTAACCCACTCCAGTATTCNACACAGCCAAATACATAAAATAAACAAATATTGAAAATATTTTTTAAAACCACTGGCTCAGACAGTAAAGAATCTGCCTGCAATGCAGGAGACTCAGGTTCGATGCCTGGGTCAGGAAGATCCCCTGGAGAAGGAAATGGTAACCCACTCCAGTATTCTTGCCTGGGAAATCCTAAGGACAGAGGAGCCTGGTGGGCTCCATGGGGTCACAAAGCGTTGGACAAGACTGAGTGACTAACACTCTCACTTTCAATGTAACTATCACCCAGCCAACAGTTCTCCATTCGTGGCCAATCCCATTTCACTTTCATCCCTCACCTGGCAAGTCTCAGATACAGGACCGGTTCATCAGTAACTGCTCATGTGATGGTTTTAAGGAACAGCTGATATAACAGAAAGCACTCGATTCAGAAGGTAGAAAGCAAAGTCAGGAAGATTCGACACAATGCTTGCCTCCCTGCAGTCAAGCTCCACCCCTAGAGGCAACGACTATAACTCGTTTCTAACTAATTTTAAATTCTTTTAAACGGAGGACCTCTCCTTTCCATGAAAAGGAGATTTCACCTAAGAAACCAACATATGAATCGATAGACTGAACTTGGTATATTTCATTGGCAGCACCCATTGTGAGAATGTCAGGTTGGGCTATACTTATAGATCAATCAATATTTGTGACTCCACTGATCCTGGAATCACCTGAAGACAGACGCTAATCAAAACTAAACTAATTAAAGCGCACATTGTGCGCCTCTGCCTCAGCAGCACGATAACTGTAAGAACAAGAAGGGCCTCAGCACTCATTTCCTGAAGCCCCAGCGAGTGAGGGAACGGAGGTACAGCTGGTGGCAAAGGAGGGCTCAGAATCCGGTTCTCCCACGTCCAGCGCTCTGTCCACCGAGTGTCCTACCTTCTTCCCACAGGCCTGTCCATGCTGGAGCACACTTGGTCCATGTGGCAGGCATCGCCATGACCTATAATTGAGAGCAGATGCTGCAGGCTCTGAAATTTGCCGTTGGAGAGGAATCCTAAGCATCTGCTATTGACCGTTTGATGGAACAGCCAATGGTGTGTTTCATGTGCTAGAGTCGGCCACAGACAACTCTTCCCAGGACTCAAGACGTTCTCCAACAGAACCCATCTGACAAAACATCACCAAGGCCCCCCCCCGAGCCCCGCACCCCGTGGATTCTGCTTCTGTCCCTGGGCTCACAGCAGGTAGGTCACCTTAAGCTCACAATACTTTTGTGTAGCTCTGAAAAGATCGTAGGTTTCTCTACATCCAACAGTTCACAGATTCCTCCTCCTTTCGGGCGAGTGCTTGTAACCCTGGTTTTACATAAAAGAGAATGAGATTCAGACTCGCTTTGTGACCTGCCCAGGACATCCAGGCAATGCTGGGGCCTAAATCATGGCCTGAGGCCCCGCCCAGCGCACCATCTTCACATCTTGTCTGGCGCACAGATGAAGCTGGGCACGTGTCCCGATTTAAGGTGAAAATATAAAACTTGTCCATGGTTTTGGAAGCCCGTGAGTATAGTATGTGTTTATCCTGGCACCAGTTCTAATTTTCTGATTCGGGAAAAAGGGCATGTTCAGCAGGAGCCAAGCAGGACATGTGCAGGATTACACGTAGTTGAGCTTCTGGAGCACAAGATGCGAGTCAAGCAGGAGTGACAGGAGAGACTAGGGAGGCGGGCAGGAGTCACTCTCGGAGGTGGACTATACACCATTAGGAGCTTGGCTGTTAATCCTCTAGGGAGTAGGCAACTTCTGGATTTAAACCCAGAAGTTGGGAGATTTTGCACTTTACAAAGGTCATGTGGTGACTATGAGGAGGATGGGTTGAAGGTGCCAGGACCAGAGGCAGAAAGAGCAGCCTGTGGCTGCACCTGGGCCAAGTGAGAGCTGCGGGGGTTGGGGGGGCGGAGGGGAGCAGGACAGGACATGAGACCCCATGGCCAAATAGGAGAGCCCACGGGAAATGCTGACTTATTTGCATCCTAATGATATTGGGCTTCTCAGGTGGCACTAGTGGAAAAGAACACGCCTGCCAATGCAGGAGACTAAGAGACGTGGGTTTGATCCTTGGGTTGGGAAGATCCGCTGGAGGAGGAAAAGGCAACCCACTCCAGTATTCTTGCTTGGAGAATCCCATGGACAGAGGAGTCTGATGGGCTACAGTCCATGGGGCCGCAAAGACTCGGACACAGCTGAAGTGACTTAGCACGCACACGCGCTATTGTTATTAAGCAGAATAATATGTGGCACAATTCCCTGGTTTCACTTTTTTATTGGAAAAATTTTAAGATATAATGAACACATAGCCAAATGACAGGTATTCAGTGTTCAGCCAGGTCAGTTCTGACAGCTGTGTGAGCCATGTGGGCAGAAGGATGGTGGCTGGCCAGTGACTTCAGGTGCAAACACATGGGGGAGTGAGCACCTTTTTCCTTCCCTTTCTCCTGCCGTGTCCCGAAGACACTCGGGAGAGGACAAAGCCAGCACCACAGCCTTGCAGGATTTTCCCTCCAGTCTGGATGACCCTGGAGAAGTTGCAGAGGGCTGGAGGGCAGGAACAAACGTGGATGTGCACCAGAGCCGGGGGCGACGGGAGCTTGGTATTTAGTGATGCTGGCAGTCCCACAAATGCAGGGGTCAGGACGGCTCTCGGCCCAGGTCACCGCCCGGCCCATCCTCACCACAGACAGCACTTGATACCAAAAGACGCAGCTTCCATTTCAGCTTGTCTTGACGACAGATTTGTTCTTTTAAAAATGTCACGAAACAAGTAGAACTGGAAGTTATGCTTATGTTTCTCTGTGGCTCATTTCATGTTCTTTTGATAGTTCCAATATGTTTCTGCTCTTAAAAAACTGGTTTTGGCCCGAGACAGTGAGAACTGTAACTAGATGTCTTGGGAGGGCCAGGGGAGGGTGAGGGTGGTGGCCAGGACTGGGGCTGGAAGGACTCTGGGCAGGGGGACAACTTCACCCAACTGGGTGGTGGGTTTTGTGGCAGATGGTTTCCAGTAGGTGGGCAGTAAACTGGACTTGGCTGTGATGATGACTGTTCAGAAGTCTGGGTGCCCGTCAAGAAAACTTCTATAAAGCCTTAGCCACATTTATGAGAATTCTCACAATATATTGTCAAGTTAAAAAAACAAAACAAAACTGCATTTCATTGGCCCAGTTCTGTAAGAAAAAGTACACAGGTACATGTGGGTAGAGAAAAAAACACTAGAGCATTGGGTTACTTGGGATTTGGGGCTTTAAAGAACAAACTCACTGAAATTTCTCAAGAAAAATGGCTTGTTGCAAGAAAACTCCCACACAAGGATACAGGAAAAGCAGAAAACATGAGGCTGAGATCATTCTGGGTTCAGGCAGGCCTGAGCCTGTGCCACGGGGGCTTCGCTCTGTCTTGTGACTGGCCAGCCTGTGACACCCCTTTCTGTTCCTCCTCAATTCCTGCGTGCACAGGACCTGCAGGGCTGCGCTGGTCCTCCTGGCGTCACTCTTTCAGCTAGGCCCCACTGCGAGCAGCTCCTGGACCTCATGCGGGGAGAGAACAGCTGGGGTCCACATCGTGGGGTCTGCCTCACCGTCAGACCGCGGCTGGGAGGCAGGCTGATTTAGGTGGGACACCTCTGCTTCCTGGTCCAGCCGGCACGGGACCCGGGTCCCGCCGGCACGGGACCCGGGTCCCAGGGTTACCTGACCGGCGGGGCAACCCCAGGTGTGCTCAGATCATGCAGACACACGTTGACCTAACCATGGATGATGGGAGAGGATGCAGATCTGCATGGTGCCGTGGCGCCCCCTAGAGGGCGGTCGTCACCCGCAGGCTTCAGACCAGCAGGTGGACGCCCCTCACGCACCCCTTGTCCTGCAGAGTGTGGAGCAAGGCTAGCTTCCCGCTGCTGTCTCGCTCTGTGCTCAGCGTGGATTGGAGGTATCCGGAAGAGCCCCAGGCCCGTCTGTCCCCATTTCTCAGGAGAAACATCTGAATTAGAGAAATAATTTAATCATTCCCCACCCTCCACCCCCCCGTCCCCGTCAATCCATTCTGTGAATCCATTACTATCAGGAAAATCAAGTAATAGTTTTCTCCTTTGCCCTACGTTCAGTGGATGTTTGCTTTTCTTTTTATCTAGAAATCAGAGAGAGAAAAAGAATGGGGGAGTCTTGTTCACAGACATGGCTGTTAGCAGACCTGAGTGCCGGAGGACAGGCCGCAAGAGCCCACACCTCTGGGCAGTGGGAAGGCCGGGGCCTTGCTGTTTGAATACCGTCTCCAGAGTCGCCAGACACCTGCACCTCCTGAACATCACTCAAGATTCCTGATCAGTGAGGATGTGTTCTTTAAAGGGGTCAGGTCCCCTTCTGGAGCTTGGCGAGGAGCCCGCCTGGCGCCCTGCCACAGCCCAGGGATTCCCTGAGTCTGTGCTCTGGGCCCTTGTAGAAGGAGCTCTTTGTGTCTGTCCTCCTGTCAGAAGGGCCCTGGGAGGAAACCTGGTAGGTCAACTCAGAGGATGCATAAAAAGAGGGTTTTAAACACTCTGGGAGACAAGGTTTGTTTTAATAAACTAGCAATCACCTTGGAACAATGACACGGCTCTGCTTCCTCCTCCCCCCAGGGCACTGCTGCTGCTGCTGCTAAGTCACTTCCTTCGTGTCCGACTCTGTGCGACCCCACAGACAGCAGCCCACCAGGCTCCCCCGTCCCTGGGATTCTCCAGGCAAGAACGCTGGAGTGGGTTGCCATTTCCTTCTCCAATGCATGAAAGTGAAAAGTGAAAGTGAAGTTGCTCGGTCGTATCTGACTTAGCGACCCCATGGACTGCAGCCCACCAGGCTCCTCCGTCCATGGGAGTTTCCAGGCAGGAGTACTGGAGCTGCCAGAGTTGCTGGGTGCTTTAGGAAATAGGCATGGACAAGGACACTCTAGCTCAAAAATGTTACAGAGGCCCCACTGCTGGGTGGGAGGGAAGGGGATGTAGTACAGCCTTGAAGGCGGCAGTCCCACAGCCGGTCGGTCGATGGAGCAGCAGAGGCGAGCCCTAGGTCAGCGTGCTTCAACTGATCAAAGTACATTCTTCTTAAAGATCATTCTCGTGGGATTTTAAAAATCAAGGTTTGGAGTTTCTTGCTGAGGTTTTTGTTTATTCTGATTAGTTTAAGGAAGTTGAGATGTGGCTGATTAAATGAATACTGTGGCCTGACTTTATATTCTTAAAGTCCTTTATAAAGATAATGAAGTAAATCCCAGGTAAGAGAAAACACAGACCATAGGACTATCTGTCCTAACATCTTATCGCTCAAATCTTAGATCCTGTTTGGAACTACTTATTAGAATTTGAGAAATGAATATATGTCACTGGTCTGTCAAAAACGTGACTAGATCAACAGTTTGAGGGGTTTTCAGTTACTATCAAGACTCCTGCTGACAAAGAATTTTGTCCTTGTCATATGTTGTTAGCATGTTTATTAAAGATCAGGTAGCTAGTCATTGAGAGGGACTCCGTTTCTGCTGGGCGACAGAATAGATTTTTTAAGGAAAAATATTTTATAGGAAAATTCTGCTGGTGTCTTTTTGAAAATTTTAGTTTTAGATACGTATTTCTGAAGAGTCAACACCCGCTCATGGCTCAGAGTTCAGGGAATAAAAGGGTGGGTCCCTTCCCATCCTGTCCTTCAGCCTCACGTTCGCCTGCTCAGAGGCAGTAAGGTTTTCATCCTGTGAATGCTTCCAGGTATTTTCCGTGTACAAGCAAATGTGAGCATTGTAGAATACCATACGTTTTAGGATTCCTCAGTCGGCAGCCCCCTGGAGCAGCTACAGAAAGCAAACAGAAAATATTCCCAGCATCCCAGCTCTCCTGGGAACGGACCTGAGCTTGTTTATCCGAAAGGATAATGTGAGTGGAAATGGGGCTAGATGTGACCACTGGAATCAAACACATCAGAATGCTCCTTTAGGCAAAACCTACTACGAACACCTGGGGTATGCCTGCCACCTCACTGACTGGCTGCCCCCTTGTCTGTCAACTCATACACATGCTGAGGGGCCCTAAGAGTAAAGACACTCAGAAATGCCACCACCTCCTCTCAGCGAGATCTGTACCCCAGACCAGTACAGACATCAATTCCACCAGTACTTGCTTTATTCCCCAAATGCCCATAGGCATAAGTTTCAAAAGTTTAATTATCGGTACTCTAATTTATTTTCTTAAAAAAAAAAACAACAACAAACCTGAGGAACCTACTAGCAGTACCTGGAAGAAAATCTCAGCAACAAGCCACGGGGAAAAGCCACTTAAACAAGCACAAAGCCAAAAACGTTACAAAAACTGTAGAACAGGACCCCAAACTCTGTCCAAAGGCAGGGAATACAGGATCTGACTTGGCAGATGGAAGGAATACTCAACACAGGTGTTTGTACTCAACATGGAGAGTGTAGAAATATTAGTAAGTATTTCCTGTGTTCCCTGTGGCCCAAGTATAGGCTCTAAGTAAGTTCTTAAATGTTTTGGCTGCCAAGAGTTAGCCACCTGGTTGTGGTGGGTGTTTAGTTGCTAAGTCATGTCCAACTCTGTGACTTCATGGACTATAGCTCGCCAGGCTCCTCTGTCCATGGGATTTCTAAGGCAGGAATACTAGAGTGGATTGCCATTTCCTTCTCCAGGGGATCTTCCTGACCCAGGGATTGAACCCAGGTCTCCTGCATTGCAGGCAGGTTTTTTTTTTTACCATCTAAGCCACCAGGAAAGCCCCAGAGTTAGCACCTACTAAATTATAAAATTAAAGATTATAATAAATTATTACTGCATTATCCTCCTGTGAATTACGAATAAGCTTAAAATAACAGATGTAGCAGTGGAGGAGTAAGTCCTTGTTGATTAATGTTTAGAATGTCCTTTCTTGAAACTCAAACCACATTTTTTTTTTTATCCTCAGAAAATGTATCGTGCTTGAGAGTCAAACTGGCTTTCAGACAAGTTCTTTTCGTTCTTTGGCTAAAGTACTACGTCTTGACTGATTTACTAAATTATATTAGTAAGAATTTTTACCATGTTAGGCAAATAAAGGAGAAGGAAATGGCAACCCACTCCAGTATTCTTGCCTGGAGAGTCCCATGGACAGAGGAGCCTGGTTGGCTGCTGTCCATAGGGTTGCACAGAGTTGGACAGGACTGAAGCAACTTAGCCTGCATGCATGCATTGGAGAAGGAAATGGCAACCCACTCCAGTATTCTTGCCTGGAGAATCCCAGGGACGGAGGAGTCTGGTGGGCTGCTGTCTATGGGGTCACACAGAGTCGGACACGAATGAAGTGACTTGGCAGGCAAATAAAAAATATTAATTGCTAGACCTCGAATGAAAAACTGCAGGTGTAAAAACATTTTAATGCAGATTTTCTGTTGTTTGATGGTGAGATGAAAAGGCATGAGGTGAGCCTGGAGGGGTGAGTGGGATCAGACTGGGGGCCTGAGAGGCCTGCTGAGGAGCTGGGTCTTTATCTAAGTCCACTGCGGAGCCACCATTTTAAGCGGACATCTGACAGGACCTGCTGAGTTCATTCATCCACTACCCAGTCAGGGCCAACCTCCAGGGTGCAGGGTACTGTGTTTAAGGCAACCACAGAACAGAAAAACAAGGCCCCTTCTTCATGGGCTCTGAATGCTGGGTGAGAAGAGATGAGTAACGAGACTGACTGGTAGATGCTTTTGGGCAGGGGGCGTGGTGCTGTCACTGCCTATTAAAACAACGGAACTGGAGGGGGTCATGGGGAGGGGTTGCTGCTTTAGAAACAGGTGAAGAGGCCTTAGCTGAGGTCTGAGTCAGATCAAGGAACCAAAATCTGCACAAACAGCAGAAGTGGCTGCGGAAACAACTCCTGCAAAAACCCAAGGGTGGAGTGAAGCGGCTGTGCTGGGGGCAGAGCCAGCAGGGGTGGACAGAGGAGAGAGGTGGTTTGAGCGACAAGGTTGCTGAGGCCGCAGGCTGGGGGGCTAGGGAGTTACGGCTATAGACCCAGGGGCGCCTCGTGTCTCCTTTCCTTGCTTCTTTAAATCAAGTCTGATCCTGAGTTCACTGGCAACCAACGTCAGCCCGAGAGGCTGTCACCTGACCTGTGTCTCACAGAGCCCTGGGGCCAGTGTGGGGGACCCTTAACAATGAGGGCTGAAACCTCCAGAAAGAGGCATCTGCAGGCTCAGGAGCCTGGCCCTCTGCATGAGCTGCCGGTCCTCTCAGAGCTCCAGCCTTGTCCAGGGCCTGCAGAGGCCCCAAGGTTGGTGAGGCCCAGACCCCTTCTGCAGCCTGCTCTGCGCTCTCTCCCCTCCCCTCAGCAGCATCCCCAGGGGCAGATGAGGCTTCTTGGAAACAAAAGCAGGGAAGTCCGCCTGCCTGATTCCTCCTGGGCACCTCAACCCTCTGGGGCACAGGAGTACTGAGGCCTGGCTCGCCGCCTGGAACTGGAGCTAGGATTAGGTGCTGATGACCACACAGTCTCAGAGGCGGCTTCAGTGTGAAGCAGTGAGCTCCAGGGGCAGAAAGCATCAAGACACTGCAGGGGTGACTGTGTCTGAATGGGGGGTGGGGTGGGGGAGGGAGGCTAACTTCAGGCGGAGGGGCATCTCTGCACTCTCCAGCTTCCTCCATCAGTCCCAGCAGCACCAGGAGGACTGGGGGCCCTTCTCTCCTCATCTCTGCTCTTCGAGCTCTCATTTCAGAAGCCAGATGGCAGAGTTGTAGTTGCCTCTATCCTGCCAGCATGACTTCAAAATAAAAAGATGTGAATTTATTTTTTGGAGGTTAGGAAAAACCTCTAAGAACTCAAGAGCCGCAACTCCTAAACAGCAGCTGCAGGCTTGTCTGTGGGCAGCGTGGCCTGTGGCTGATGGGTCTTCGATAGAAGCCTGCTGCCTGGGGTCCGCCCCACCAGCTTCTCAAATTCAGAGGTCCCCCTCCTGACTCCAACCCTCCCTACGTCAGCTCCTCACAACTGCCGGCCCTGGACGCCATCAGCAAAAGAACAGCTTTATGGATCAAATGAATAACCTTTCCTGAAATTGATTCTACCCCTCAGGTCCGTCACCCCTGACGTCAAGCAGGCGGGCAAGGACAGCCTGTCCCCAGGACTTTTCCTCTCCACTAGGCTGTCACAACGCAGAGTCTGGGAACAGCCCTGACCTCACTGCGCGAGAAGCCTAGGGCACTCAGCTCCAGCAGCCCTGCCCATTGAGTCAGGGTGGGGCCGATAGGTAGGCCTCTACCCACGGAGTTCTCAGTGCTCCTGCTGACCAACCAACCAATCCTTGGAAGTTCACATGAGGCTGTGTGGCTTCACAAGGCCCGCAGGGCAAGGAGAATGTATGTATCTCATTCCAAGTTTTCCCCATGTTGGAGTAAAGCCCATGAAAAAGCAGAGAGCAAACCTCTGAAAGAGCCTTTGTTTCAACAGATCTGTAGGGACGTCCAGAGAGAGGGTGACATGTCTCAGCTGACCCCTTAAACAATAACTGCACCAGACAGAAATGGCAAACTTATTCTGGTTTGCCATGCCGACATTAACAAAGAACACTGCACACTCATTTCAATTTTTTTATTAAAATACCTTTTTGTTCATAGGGACAACCAAAGGGAAAAATACATAATTTTATATGTCATAGATCATGTAAAACACAATAAACTCTTGGGAAATAATAGATTTTAAAAATCTTCAATGAAGATTTCATTAAAACAAACTTTAAATATGTGGCTTTTTACATTTACCTCATTTTCCAGAAGTCTTGGTTTTTTTTCTCTATTGTGATGCTATTCTATTAATGAAGTTATTCAAATATCCTAACATTTTATCAATTTTGCTTTCTGAAATGTTAGAAATAATATTTCTAAATGAATGACTCTCTTTTATAGCATCTATGTATGTTACTGCACTTGGATTATCATTTGATTTGGTACTACTGTTGTGAGCACAGTCTTAGTAACAATTAGATGTTATTGGAGGGGGCAGAAAAGCACAGACATGTCTTACTAAAGGACAGAAACTTTTATATATGACTTTTAGAATACCTGTTGGTTTAAGATTTAATTTTTTTGGATCTAGTTATAAAAAAGGTAACAAAATGACTTTTGATTTTTTTTTTAAGCCAGAGCTTCAATATAGAAGTGAACTGTGCTTAGAATGATAATAGATGGTATAAATTATAGTAGAGCTATCAGTTTCCCAAATGCTATACTTTTAATTTGGAAAACTATTGTTCAAAACTGAAATACATTACAGAATTGGAAACAGAATTGTTTAGGTGAATCCTTTCTTTTAAGTCCTTCATAAGTCAAAAAGTTAAGTAAATTTGAATGTAAAACTTACCATTATATTTAGAGATAATTTCTATTGGGAGAAATAGTGATAAGAAAAATCAGTTAAAACACAATATGGTTCAAGAAATTATTCTTCCAATAAGTGATATTATATTTTAGAGTTTAATAATGAACACCAAAAAAGGAAGATAAATGCAGTTAAAAAAAAAAAAAGCTTGCTGACATATTTATGGAAAATTAAGCATGTTGTCAATAAACACAAAAGCATTCCTCTATTCCTAAGTATAAATGATTCTGAAAAACAGTAAAGTGGAAATGAAGCAGCTGGCTGCAGATTTCTTTAAAATTTTCTCTCTTAAGTTCAATAAAACCTTCGGTTTTATAGTTATTAGTGGAGAAAGGGAGCTAATGTTTGTTTTCAAGGCACTTGTAAACACAGGCATTCTAGGTAAAAGTAAAAAGAAATCCCAATGTTTTTTCATCTGAAAAATACATCCATGAGTTAAATTTCAACTTTTTAAAAGGCTAAAGTACCTTGAGTGTTCATTAGAGTTATCTGAAAGAGAGAAAAGGTATCAAGTCTTTATATTTTATGAAAGTTAATCATAATATCACATATGATCTTGTAACTACTGTTCAGATAATGAATACAAAAAGCATTATCTATTTTTATTTACTAAAATATTTAGATATACAAAAAGGTATCCCTAGAAAGTTATTTATAATTCAAATATACACTATTTGAGAAATTAATAATTTTCTAAAGCTAAGAGTCTCTGAACATAAACATGTACATTTCAGTTTCACCCTTGAAGATCAGATTTTATTACCAAGAAGGGCACATACTATTTAAGCTTATCTTCATTGACACAATGTTCTGTAGTGTATTTAGAGTTAATGTCATCTTGAACAGAATTATCTGGGGTCGGGGTGGGGGCAGGCAGCAGTTCATAATCTTAACCTCCTAGTGTGTGATTTCC
This sequence comes from Oreotragus oreotragus, assembly GCA_006410675.1. Taxonomy (NCBI): domain Eukaryota; kingdom Metazoa; phylum Chordata; class Mammalia; order Artiodactyla; family Bovidae; genus Oreotragus; species Oreotragus oreotragus. The sequence goes on along the minus strand of SJYX01006687.1, from coordinate 192,186 downwards.
TATGTTTAAGGAGAACACTTGATTCAGATACAAACCTAAAGGAAAGGTTAGAAAATAACAAAATAATGAATGTAAATAGTTTTAAGTTTGTTTCTATTAGAATCCAGGCATTTTCAACCCTCCCCGTTCATACCTGGATTCTCTGCTCTGTCCCCTCCGACCACCTGTCCACTGGAGGACGTGGCACTAAGCCTGAGCGGGCTCATTCCCCTGTCCAGCAAGCACAGCGCTGCCATCTCTATACAAGGGCTGCTGTGTCCCTGGAGTCCAGGTGGCAGTGGTTTCCCATTCCTGGAGCTCTTTACGCTGGTACCTTAAGTCAGAGAAAGCTCTCCCTTCCTGTTTACCGAGCCGTCCTCTTCACAAAGCCTCAGGTGTGCCAGGCAATTCTTGTAAAGATGCTCCTTATAACTCACACCAGCACTCTGGGCCTGGGTTGGAGGAGGAGAGACTCTCCCTACAGCTTTGTCATATGTGGAGTGCAGGACTGAGTCAGAACCAGAGAATTCTACATTGTAAAATACAGTAAGCGTTTACCTTCAAAAACCAACGTAAAGAGGTTTCAAATTAAACTTTTATGGTGATCTTTTGGTGAGATCTCAGAATGATCTACATAAATATCTACCCTACGAACAGAACGGGTAAATAATACCAGGCACGGTGGAAAATGGCAAACAATTCTAAAAACTCAGTGTCCTAGGAGTGGTACAATAAAAAAATCATAACTCATTAACATGCTCTAAACCTTTGACACAAGAGGCTTTTGGAATGTGGCAGAAAATGACAAGAGGCTTTGTGTTAGAAGCTTCTCCTTTCTGCAGGCATTCTCTGTGCACTTGCTCCTCACATGACCAAGGCTGTAGGTGTTTAGAAGAAAGGGCTCCCGCCAGCAGCAGGCAGGAAGAGCAGTTAGAACTGGAAGTCAGCACAACCCTCGAATTGTCCGACTTTAAAAGTAACTCGGTCCAAACTCTTTACATTTTCTCAACCTGCTGCATTTGGATGCAACCAGAAGACATCACTGAATAGCTTTCCATATCACACCTCTGACAAAACTGCTTCTGTCTGTACATCTTCTCCTTCCTTAAAACATGCAGTTCATACATTTGACAGTTTTGCTACCATAGTCGATGCACTCTGGGCCGATGCACTCGCAGCAGGCATTGTGGAACCAGCGATACTTGGAAGCGCCCATGGACTCGCAGGATATTTTACACTGATGTATGGACATGCAGTCATCAAAGTAAACCACGGTACACATGTGTTCTGAAAAACCAAAGATTAAGTAAGGTTTCAGAGCAATGTGTAGGAAAAGCAGGAAAAGCTCTAACACCTAGCCGAACACTGCTAACAAGTTATTTATCTAAGCTCTCTTGCTGTGAGCCTGTCCAGGACGGTGGGTGAGTTGTGGGGAAAAGAACACATCTGTTAATCACATTGAGGAGGGAGCCTCTTGCTCCAGCTCAGACACAGAGGGCTTCCCTCACTGCTGCCTCAAATTTCACTTTGACCTGGAAGGAGACCATTGGGCATCTCCGATAAGGAGAGGATCCTCCAGCTAATACAAGTTTGGGAAATATGTTCCAAATTTATACTGAGAATTTACAATAAAATAAACTTAAGAAATTCAAAGGATGCAGTGTGGTTAGCAATGTGGCACAACTCAGCATTGGTTATTAGAAATCACCCTGGTTGGTGTCTCTAGTAATTAGCTTCGTGCTTATTATTAGTTCATGAATTTGAATAATCTTTGAGAAAAACTTATGAATTATTTAACATCTAGCATGTTGATTATCTGTATTTCAATAATGGGAAAGTGGTAGTAAGACATATTCATACATTTCTGAAGTTTCCTAAGACCCAGAACTTGTCTTATAAAGCACTTTAACCTGAGGGAATTATAGATTTTTACTCTTTATTATCAAAAACTGATCTGCTTTTACTGTTGAGGGCTGAAGTTCACACTACTTCAGATAGGTAGGCTTGTAATGGAGGGCACAACAAGAGAGGCAAACAAAAAAGCACAAATTATACTGCTTGTGCATAACGCATCTCAGATTATAAGAAATAACTGTAATACTCAAACCTGTCTTATCCTTCCACAGTGGACCTGTGTGGAGAGTTGTATTTGGGAACATCACAGACTTTATGAAAGTTACATCCCTCTTACATTCCAAAGTTCAGGTGTGACTGCTCACTAAGACATGTTCCTAAACATACTTCTCCATCTTACACGTCACTCTCTCATTCAGTTTCCCTGCTGACCAACAACACTCACTTGCAGACCACTGGCTGGGCTCAGGCTACACCTGGAAATCAGGTGTCTGTAATACCAGCTGGCTCATTACAAAACTGAGCTGATGGTCTGGCATCATTCATGACATCAATGCTATTGCAGAAACCTGGCTCCTTGGACGCTTCGGATGTTACCTGACGATGAACAGCTCTGCATAAGGTAAGCAACCCTGTTGCTGTCTGTCTCATGAAAATAACGATGAAAGCCTAATGCAGATAAAATTAGAACCAGGTTATCTATTTTTCAGTGTAGCCTTTATCATCGAGAGTCTGAAAGAGTTGTGAGAACAACTCCTTGTTTACTCAGGGATGGGGTTATTAAAGTCCAGAACTTACTTAAGACTATACACACTCAAAACCAAAAAGCTGCTCTAAAAGATGTTAAAACAGGCTTCACAGACCACACAGAAAGCAAGGGGGGCAAGAGAGAAAAAGTCGACTTTGGCAGTTACCTTTGTCACTAGAATATGGAGCGTGAACATTGTTACTGGGAACAGACACGTTTTGGTGGTGGGGTTGGTTCACGGTTTCTAAAAATGAAACCAGGTTCTCATGATGTGAGAGCTCTTCCGCAACAGGGAAGGAGACGATGTTCCAGTTCAGCTGTGTGTCTCCTTCTGTGAGCGCTCGGAAGAGGGAAGGGATGGGCTCGTGAAGCTCCTCCACTGTGCTCTTCGAAGTTGGTGGCGTGTCGCTATAGTTTCTAGGATTACACATACCTGGTGGTGGGGGTGGGGAGATGGGAAGGAAGGCAAAGGGAATAAAATTTCTTTTTTTCACTGACTGAAATGTCATGAGATATTATTAGGTAGTGCCTTGAAACCCAAGCTGCAAAATAGTAAAGTCAGGTGCTTTCTAACATTGTACACAGACACTTTCCTAGCCTTTTGGCTAAGAGGGCCTAGAGGCAATGACACCCTAGTAACATTGAGTACACCAAGGGCCCAGATCTTGTTTTCTAAATACCTATACTTTCCTAAGAGGAACAAAGCTCCTTGGGGAAAAGAGTGACTCCAGGGGTGGGTTAGGGAATGTCCAAAATGACCCTGGGACACCTTTCTGTGCCAGAAAGTAAGGAAGTGATTAGTGAATAATGGGACATGCTAAAAGACACGGGAGGCAACCTGAAAAGGCTCTCATTGGCCAAACTGACAATTTTAACATTAAAATAAATACTGACAATAATGGATTACCACTCTATGCCAAACTGACAATTTTAACATCAAAACAAATACTGACAATAATGGATTACCACACTATGAATAAAATAGGGATTTATGAGTCCTTATATTATAAATAAATGAATTTTAAAATGGAGGAGAAGGGAAAGTTCTTCCTTTTAGTCTTCTAGTCTACAGGAAACACAGAGGTCAGAGCATCAAGTTAAATAGCCACAAGAAGCTCTCCGTCAGATCCAGAAGGTGGCATATTTTCCACCACAACTCTCTAGTGCCTTCATCAAGTCAATGGAATTTTAAAAGGTGATGAGGGGAGGTGGAACTTTTTTAGAATAAAAGAAACTAAAGAAACCTAAGAATCAAAATGTACTAAGTGGACTCTGATAGATCTTGCTTTGACTAAAACAACAATAAATAACCCTTAGGCAACTAGGGCAATCTGAACATGACTGGGTGTTAGACATGGAGAAGTACTGTTAAACATGTTAGCTGTGGCACTGATATTATGTTATGTAAGGAAACTCACTCTTTCTTCAGATGAATAACTAAAGCAGTTTGGAGGTACAGTTCAGTTCAGTTCAGTTCAGTCGCTCAGTCGTGTCCGACTCTTTGCGACCCCGTGAATCACAGCACACCAGGCCTCCCTGTCCATCACCATCTCCCGGAGTTCACTCAGACTCACGTCCATCGAGTCCATGATGCCATCCAGCCATCTCATCCTCGGTCGTCCCCTTCTCCTCCTGCCCCCAATCCCTCCCAGCATCAGAGTCTTTTCCAATGAGTCAACTCTTCGCATGAGGTGGCCAAAGTACTGGAGTTTCAGCTTTAGCATCATTCCTTCCAAAGAAATCCCAGGGTTGATCTCCTTCAGAATGGACTGGTTGGATCTCCTTGCAGTCCAAGGGACTCTCAAGAGTCTTCTCCAACACCACAGTTCAAAAGCATCGATTCTTCGGCGCTCAGCTTTCTTCACAGTCCAACTTTCACATCCATACATGACCACAGGAAAAACCATAGCCTTGACTAGGCGGACCTTAGTCGGCAAAGTAATGTCTCTGCTTTTGAATATACTATCCAGGTTGGTCATAACTTTTCTTCCAAGGAGTAAGCGTCTTTTAATTTCATGGCTGCAGTCACCATCTGCAGTGATTTTGGAGCCCAAAAAAATAAAGTCTGACACTGTTTCCACTGTTTCCCCATCTATTTCCCATGAAGTGATGGGACCGGATGCCATGATCTTCGTTTTCTGAATGTTGAGCTTTAAGCCAACTTTTTCGCTCTCCTCCTTCACTTTCATCAAGAGGCTTTTTAGCTCCTCCTCACTTTCTGCCATAAGGGTGGTGTCATCAGCATATCTGAGGTTATTGATATTTCTCCCGGCAATCTTGATTCCAGCTTGTGTTTCTTCCAGTCCAGCGTTTCTCATGATGTACTCTGCATATAAGTTAAATAAGCAGGGAGACAATATACAGCCTTGACGTACTCCTTTTCCTATTTGGAACCAGTCTGTTGTTCCATGTCCAGTTCTAACTGTTGCTTCCTGACCTGCATACAGATTTCTCAAGAGGCAGGTTAGGTGGTCTGGTATTCCCATCTCTTTCAGAATTTTCCACAGTTTATTGTGATCCACACAGTCAAAGGCTTTGGCATAGTCAATAAAGCAGAAATAGATGTTTTTCTGGAACTCTCTTGCTTTTTCCATGATCCAGCGGATGTTGGCAATTTGATCTCTGGTTCCTCTGCCTGTTCTAAAACCAGCTTGAACATCAGGGAGTTCACGGTTCACATATTGCTGAAGCCTGGCTTGGAGAATTTTGAGCATTACTTTACTAGCGTGTGAGATGAGTGCAATTGTGCGGTAGTTTGAGCATTCTTTGGCATTGCCTTTCTTTAGAATTGGAATGAAAACTGACCTCAGCGCGGGCCGTTTGCGAGAGCCGGGCCGGCGCACTCAGCGCGGGCCGCTTGCGAGAGCCGGGCCGGCGCACTCAGCGCGGGCGAGAGGAGCTACCCCACGTCCGAGGTCAGGGGCAGCAACCTAGAGTGCCAGGCTGCGACGGCGCAGGAACGGCCGAGAGGAGCTACCCTGTGTCTGAGGTCAGTGGCGGCCGGGAGGAGCTACCCCTCATCCGAGGTCAGTGGCGGCCGGGAGGAGACACCCCGCGTCTGAGGTCAGGGCGGCGGCCGGGAGGAGCTACCCCGTGTCCGAGGTCAGGGGCGGCCAGGAAGAGACACCCCACGTCCGAGGCCAGGGGCGGCCGGGAGAAGCCACCTTGCGCCCGAGGCCAGGGGTGGTGACCCGGAGGAGCCACCCTGAGCCCGAGGCCAGGGGCGGCAGCTGGGAGAAGCCACCCACGCCCGAGGCCACGGCCGGCGGCCGGGAGGAGCAACCCGAGGAGCAGGGGCTGCGCAGGCGCAGGAGGGCCTAGAGGAGCTGTCCCACGTTGAAGGTCAGGAACTGCGGCGGTAAGGAGATACCCCTCGTCCAAGGTAAGGAGCAGCCGTGAAGAGACAACCCACGCCCAAGGTAAGAGAAACCCAAGTAAGATGGTAGGTGTTGCAAGAGAGCATCAGAGGGCAGACACACTGAAACCATACTCGCAGAAAACTAGTCAATCTAATCACACTAGGACCAGGGCCTTGTCTAACTCAATGAAACCAAGCCATGCCTGCAGGGCAACCCAAGGCGGGCGGGTCATGGTGGAGAGGTCTGACAGAACGTGGTCCACTGGAGAAGGGAATGGCAAGCCACTTCAGTATTCTTGCCTTGAGAACCCCATGAACAGTATGAAAAGGCAAAATGATAGGATATCAAAAGAGAATCTCCCCAGGTCGTTAGGTGCCCAATATGCTACTGGAGATCAGTGGAGAAATAACTCCAGAAAGAATGAAGGGATGGAGCCAAAGCAAAAACAATACCCAGTTGTGCATGTGACTGGTGATAGAAGCAAGATCCGATGCTGTAAAGAACAATATTGCATAGGAACCTGGAATGTCAGGTCCATGAATCAAGGCAAATTGGAAGTGGTCAAACAAGAGATGGCAAGGGTGAACGTCGACATTCTAGGAATCAGCGAACTAAAATGGACTGGAATGGGTGAATTTAACTCAGATGACCATTATATCTACTACTGCGGGCAGGAATCCCTCAGAAGAAATGGAGTAGCCATCATGGTCAACAAAAGAGTCCGAAATGCAGTACTTGGATGCAATCTCAAAAACGACAGAATGATCTCTGTTCGTTTCCAAGGCAAACCATTCAATATCACAGTTATCCAAGTCTATGCCCCAACCAGTAATGCTGAAGAAGCTGAAGTTGAACGGTTTTATGAAGACCTACAAGACCTTGTAGAACTAACACCCAAAAAAGATGTCCTTTTCATTATAGGGGACTGGAATGCTAAAGTAGGAAGTCAAGAAACACCTGGAGTAACAGGCAAATTTGGCCTTGGAATGCGGAATGAAGCAGGGCAAAGACTAATAGAGTTTTGCCAAGAAAATGCACTGGTCATAGCAAACACCCTCTTCCAGCAACACAAGAGAAGACTCTACACATGGACATCACCAGATGGTCAACACCGAAATCAGATTGATTATATTCTTTGCAGCCAAAGATGGAGAAGCTCTATACAGTCAACAAAAACAAGACCAGGAGCTGACTGTGGCTCAGATCATGAACTCCTTATTTCCAAATTCAGACTTAAATTGAAGAAAGTAGGGAAAACCGCTAGACCATTCAGGTATGACCTAAATCAAATCCCTTATGATTATACAGTGGAAGTGAGAAATAGATTTAAGGGCCTAGATCTGATAGACAGAGTTCCTGATGAACTATGGAATGAGGTTCGTGACATTGTACAGGAGACAGGGATCAAGACCATCCCCATGGAAAAGAAATGCAAAAAAGCAAAATGGCTGTCTGGAGAAGCCTTACAAATAGCACTGAAAAGAAGAGAGGCGAAAAGCAAAGGAGAAAAGAAAAGATATAAGCATCTGAATGCAGAGTTCCAAAGAATAGCAAGAAGAGATAAGAAAGCCTTCTTCAGCAATCAATGCAAAGAGATAGAGGAAAACAACAGAATGGGAAAGACTAGAGATCTCTTCAAGAGAACTGGAGATACCAAGGGAACATTTCATGCAAAGATGGGCTCGATAAAGGATAGAAATGGTATGGACCTAACAGAAGCAGAAGATATTAAGAAGAAGTGGCAAGAATACACAGAAGAACTGTACAGAAAAGATCTTCACGACCCAGATAATCATGAGGATGTGATCACTAATCTAGAGCCAGATATCTTGGAATGTGAAGTCAAGTGGGCCTTAGAAAGCATCACTAAGAACAAAGCTAGTGGAGGTGATGGAATTCCCTTTGAGCTGTTTCAAATCCTGGAAGATGATGCTGTGAAAGTACTGCACTCAATATGCCAGCAAATTTGGAGGTACAGTAAAACTATGTATTTACTTTCTAACAGTTCAAACAAACGAGGCGGGGACAGATGATGGACGGATTACTGGGGACCATTAAACAGCAGTTCACTGTGCTCTCTATTTCTGTGTATATTTGGAAAAGTAAAAACAAAACAAACACACACATACCCAAAACAAAGCCTGTGGGTAGAGATCCAGGATCTAAACACCACAGCATCTGAGGAGTATGTTGAACAGCAAAGGTGAAATAAGCTATGGCAGTTTCTCTTAAGAGAAAATCAGAAAAGAGGAACAGATGCTCTTACACAAGGGTGCTGGAGGAGAAAGCTTGCCGGACAAAGTGCATGGTTCAAGTCCACAGTAGGAGAAGGGACCCCTCTAATCTGGGTCCCCTCAGAAGTCTGGGCCCCACCCACAGAAAGTATGGGACGTGTTTCCACTTAGAAGGGAGGTGCAGCCATAGGTCTGCAAAGAACACCAAGGGAGCCCAAGTTGGCGGAGAGCTGCCTACAAGGAGGAGAGCACTGCTGCACAGAAAGAACTGGAATATCTAAACTTTATGCTAGAAACAGCAGCTGAAGTTAAAATGAGAGATGAAGTTATATAACGAGTTAACTCAAAGTTGAAAACCGGTCATTAAATCCACAAAGGTAAATAATATTTTGGAGGGGGCAACTAGCTAAGAAGCACACCAGTTACTTCTAAAATTGTGGAGATATGAACATGTATAATTAATCTTTCTCAGTGGAAGAACTCTTCCTAGAAAAAGCCAAATGGCACTATTGTGTGATGGTTAAAAGACACACACACACTCTCTCAAACACACACATACTCTTTCTCTCTCTCTCTCACACACACACACAACCTCTTTCTCTCACACACACACTCTCTCACATACACACACTCTCTCACTCACACAGTATTTTAGGTAATGATACAAGTACATTCGTGTATTTGGCCTCCATGTTTATGATAAATGCGTTTACGTGTTTATCAGGGGTTAATACCACTGTCTCTTTTTTGCTTTCATTATACATACTAAATTAACTTATATTTAATGCTCTAAAACAATTCAAACTTCTTTTATTTCAGTTAACATCACACACAGACACACAAAACTACACCCATCAAGGGCAGAGAATAAACTGTCCATTTTGGGAGGACAATGCAGTAAGAACTCATTATTTGACAGTCACAAAACATTGGCATGCCTTCTGTGTGCCAGACACTGTATGAAGTACTATCTTAGATTCCGAGATATAGGGGCAGGAGAAGGCAAATTGGCTACAGCTGTCTCAGAACTCAGTACAGCGCAAAAGAGAACAAGACACTGAAACATTAACTCCTCTTTGGGAGAATGCAAGAGCTGAATGTCACTGCTACAGTCTCTCTCAGGCCTGTCACCGTGGAACTGTGCGAAGATTCAGGAGCAGAAGACCTATTTTATCTATAAAACAAGAACTGCATGACCCCTTACAAGAACAATCAGAAGAGGGCTCTTGGAAATTAAAATGAAAGCCAACGGAATTCCCTGGCAGTTCAGTGGTGAGGACTCTCCACTTCCACTGCAGGGGCCACAGGTTTGATCCCTGATCAGGGAAGTAAGATTCTGCATGCTGCACAGTGTAGCCAAAAGAAAAACCAACAAACAATTCTGCTCTCTGCCAAGACTGACCCACCCCAACCCCTGGCCCCCAGGCACCTATTCCTGACCTCTCTCATTTAAAACAATAAATAAAATTTAAAAGTAAAATAAAATTTGCATGACTTAAAAAAATATGTATAAACAGTACAAAAATTAAAAATAAAGGGTAAAGAAAAAATCTTCCGGTTGTTCCACCACTCTTATTTCACAAGAATTTCTTCCCACACCTTTTCTATAAAAATACACATATATATGTAAATACTATTTGATACAAGCAAATGCAATGATGTTCTATACACCTACAATATTTTATACACACCCTAGTCTAGGTACATAATATACATTTATACTATTTAAAGTCTCTTAGTCAAGGATTCTGTGATAGGAAATATTAAGAAACTTAACATCAACTTACCAACACAGTCACAGCACTCATCCCAGAGGGTCCCAAGACACAGCATGCACTCCTTACAGCAGGAGCAGTTCCCTTCCCCAGGGCGGCACTGGCAGAGCTCCTAGAAATGAAGCAACGTTCAGACTTAAAATTCCAAATAACTACATTTAAAACTGCTACTTTTTTGCAACAAAAAAGCACTCCATAATAACTGCATTTATAGTAATTTACTCTTGGAACATTATTTTTTTTTAATTTAACATCATTAACTATTTGTAGGAACATAAATATCTATAAAGTAGATATTTAGACTTGGAATTAGATTCAAGTACTACTTAGATCTCAGGAGATTTAGATTTTCTTTTGGACACATTCAATGAATGTATTTTGGATCCTTTTATTTTATTTTGAAACAAAATAAAGAGATTTTACTTCATAACCTATAACTTCATCTCCCATATGAACGCAACACACTCAGTACAAGAACAGAATCCACTTTCCAGCTATTAGATTCACTGTCAAATGCATGGCCAGTTGACTTGTAGTGGGAGCTGTGGCTCCTCAATATGTAAAGTGTAAATAACAGCATCTTTTAACAGCTATTTTCATTGATCTAAACGTGCCTGGCATGGCTGACTGTTTACAAAATGGGCACCAATCCTTCCCCTCCCCATGTCACCCTCTTTGCAGCTCCTCTGATCAAGAGACAAGGGTCTATTTCCAGACCTCTTGAATGGAAGTCATCTTGAAACTTGCTCTGATCAACAGAATTTGGTGGAGGTGATTTAGTGTCAGTTCTGAGTGTGGGCCTGAAGAGACCTGGGGTGTTTCCACTCCTCTTAGAATTTTGCCCAGCTGCCATGTGAAGCCCCAGAGAGAGCCACATGAACAAGTTTCCACTCCTCTTAGAATTTTGCCCAGCTGCCATGTGAAGCCCCAGAGAGAGCCACATGAACAAGTCAGTCCCTCTGAAGCCACCCCGGCTCAGCCATCCTCCAATCAACCAGCAGCTGACAAGAGCCCCAAGAATAAGCCCAGAAAACCCACTCGGCTGATAAAGACCCAAGCTGCTGATCCACAGAAAGAAAAGCAAAATAAATGGTTATTGTTTCAAGTCACAAAGCTTTGGGATGGTTTGCTACTGCACGAAACTAATTAATGCGGCTTGCTTTGTACATGAAGCTTCAAGGTAATTCCTTTAGCCTCTCCTCTACCCCTCCTCTGGCCACCAGAGCCACTGCTAACAAACCCGACCTAAAGGAAACTCTGGAAACACATGGCTTACTTGACTTTCTCCAGTTAGCGACATTTCCCTGGTGGTTCAGAAAGTAAAGCGTCTGTCTACAATGCAGGAGACCTGGGTTCGATCCCTGAGTCGGGAAGATTCCCTGGAGAAGGAAACGGCAACCCACTCNACTTGACTTTCTCCAGTTAGCGACATTTCCCTGGTGGTTCAGAAAGTAAAGCGTCTGTCTACAATGCAGGAGACCTGGGTTCGATCCCTGAGTCGGGAAGATTCCCTGGAGAAGGAAACGGCAACCCACTCCAGTACTCTTGCCTAGAAAATCCCAGGGATGGAGGAGCTTGGTGCAGGCTACTGTCCACGGAGTCGCAAAGAGTCGGGCACGACTGAGCCACTTCACTTCTTGTATATATATATATAAACATAGCACAATATTCACCCCAATTAATCTTACTATGTTTCTAGACCATTAGAGTCAATCCATCATTTTTATATGACATAATTTTTTGCAAAATGATATCTCCAGTTTTAGTGAGAGGTAACTGACATATATCACTCACTGTAATTAACACTGACATAAACTTTCACATTTAAGGTGTACAGCATGACGGTTTGATTTACATTTATTGTGAAATGATCCCTGCAGTAGGTTTAGCTAACAACCATCATCTCATATAGATAAAATGAAAAAAAAAAAAAAAGATTTCTCCTTATGATGAAAACTCTCAGGATCTACTCTCTTACCAGCTTTCCTATATGTCATATAGCAGCAATAACTACAGCCACCATGTGGGACATTACAGCCCTAAGATTTACTTATAACTGCAAGATGGAACCTTTTGATCTTCCTCCAGTTTCCCCTCCCAGTGATCCAACTTCTGGTAACCACAAATATGACCTCCTTTTCTATGAGTTTGTTGGGGTTTTTTGCACTTATTTCACTTAGGACAATGCCTTTAAGGTCCATCCATGTTGTTGCAAATGGTAGGATTTCCTCATTTTTTATGGCTGAATAATATTCCACATCCCTGTGTGTGTGTGTATGCATATATATGTATACAAATATGTGCAAATACACACATACACACCACAACTTCTTTATCCATTTATTCATCAGTGGAAACTGAGGTTGTTTTCCCTATCTTGGCAGTATGAACATGGGGGTGCAGATACCTCTTGGAGTTGGGTTTTTGCTTCCTTCAAATATATCCCCAGATATGGAATTGCTAGATCATGTGATGTGTGATGGTTCTATTTTTAATTTTTTGAGGAACCTTCAAAATGTTCTTAACAGTGGCTATACCAATTTACATTCCCATCAACAGTGCACAAAGTTCCCTTTCCTTCTGAAATTCTTCACCCCTTTCACAGCCTGTCCATGTTCCAGTACCAGCTTCAGAAAGGTTACCTTCTACATCACTTTTACTTCAAAGTTGCCATCTTAACTAGAGAGCTGGTTGTGCTGAGATGTGGGATTTCTGTGTGGACTGGCTATTTACTAGTTCACTAAACGCCCCGTGACCAACCCTGAGCACCACTCTGTAGGCTGAATGTAGGATCCCAACCAAACTGGATGCCCATAGAGCCAGAAAGAAAGCCTGACCTATTGCCTCCACTTTTGTCCTGCCACCACCTCCCCCAGAATTCCTAAGTGGGTTTTATGTAACGTTAACAGGCACTGTGCTAAGAGTTTTATAAGCATTATGTTAAAGCTCATAAAGCCCTTACCAAGTTATTATTTATCTCTATTTTTATATAATGTTATGACTTTGTACATCATTCAATTAGTAAGTGGCTAAGATCTGACCCCGTTTCTGGATCACTATTCCTGCTTTTAAAACATAAAGCTTATTAATATAAATAATAACATAAAGCTTCTCATAAATTTAGCATTTCAATAATTATAGTTATTACTTTCTTAGAACAAGCCCATAATTAAACTTAGCTAACCCTTCAGGTTGCTTAATCAAAGGCACTATTATATCTTTCACTCTCAGTACTTGAATACAATGACAAGTGCTACTGCCCAAGTTTAATCATTGTTTGTAAAGGTAAAATAAGTATCATTGGCATGAGCTGCAAAACCAGTGAGTTGGGATTTAATACCTAATTCTGTTTTTGCTTCAGCCGGTTAATGATCACATCACTGCCTCCCTGGTCTGCAAGTCTCAGGGAAAGTGTGGGTGCAGCTCCTGGTCCAGATGAAAGGCTGGAGGGGGCGGGTCAGCAACCCAACCCAACTGGGCTCCAGCATCCTTCTTCTGCCTCAGGGCTGCTCCAGCCCCAAGGCCTCTGCGAGCCAGAGCCAGGGTGGGCATTCATCTTCACCTCTGTGCAAAGTACCATGCTAGATGTTCTTAAAGCATGGTGATCACACTGTTCAACACATTTACAGTGGAAAAAACTGAAACCTTATATTAAATAGAAAACAGAAATTTATATGTTTGAGCTAGCCTACATTGACCAACACGAGTATTTAGAGATAATTCGGTAATCTGCTTCAAAAGCCTCTATGAAATGAAAACATGGCAGGATGAAAAGTTGTGGGAAGAGTCTAATCATTTAAAATGTATTTTTACTATGTTAGTATCAGTGAAAATCTTGAATATTTCAAAGAATTTCAATTTTTTCATGCCAAAAGACGGATTTCATATGATTATTCAGTCTTTAGTGGAAAATCTTATTCTCTGTATGACTAAGGTGCTGGTGAGATCTTAGTCCTCTATGCAAAATAAACTGGGGGGCGTTATTCATCTAAGACTAAGCCAAGACTTATAGTTTCACTTTATAAACTCTTTATGAAAGAGTTCATTTTATAAACTTCCATACTTCCAGGTCAGAGATGGAAACTGGTCACTTGAGGGAAATTTCTATTTATATTCTGATGTAACTTCTCTGGTAGATATCTCCACTCTTTAACTGTTGCCAAAATCTGAGAGATTTGTTAGCACCATTGTTAAAACAGGGAAATATCATCACTGGAAACAGCATTAGAGTCTAGTGGACAGCAAACGACTTGGATTTACAGGGTCTGGATTTAAGTCCTGACTGGCAAATGGCAGCATGTCACACCAAGTCTCAGTTTCTCAGATGCTTTGTGACCCAGCAGTCCCACTCCTAAGTATTTACACAAGAAAAATGAAAACATACATCCACACAAAGACCTATACATGAAAGTAAATAACTTCATTCACCATCACCCCAAACTAGAAACAATCCATGTCCATCAGCGAGTGAATGGATGAAGAAATTCACACAACAGAACATCAATCAGCAAGACCAAGAAAGGACTCCCTGACACACACAGCTGCACGGTCAATCTCAGAAGCACTCTGCTAACTGAAAGAAGCCAGTAGCCACAAAAGGGAACACACTGCGATCCTGTTAGCAGACATTCTGGAAAAGGTGAAATTACAGAAACGAAAATCAACCAGTAGTGGGAAGGTACTGAGGATGGGGAAGAGGTTAGTCTTGACTCCCTCGGCACGAAGTGACTTTTAAGGGTGATGAAAATCCTCCCTATCTCAACTGCTGTAGTGGTTACATGAGCATATGTGACCAATCTTACCCCCAAAAAGCTTTGGGAGACTAAGGAATACCTCATCTCATCTTTGAAGGACCGGTATAGTACACTGAGGCCCATAAATTTATTATTTTAACAAATCTGACCTGAAAAGTATAAAGCATTGTTGCTGCTGCTAAGTCACTTCAGTTGTGTCCGACTCTGTGTGACCCCATAGACGGCAGCCCACCAGGCTCCCCCATCCCTGGGATTCTCCAGGCAAGAATATTGGAGTGGGTTGTCATTTCCTTCTCCAATGCATGAAAGAGAAAAGTGAAAGTGAAGTCGCTCAGTCTGTCCGACTGTTAGCGACCCCATGGACTGCAGCCCACCAGGCTACTCCGTCCATTGGATTTTCCAGGCAAGAGTACTGGGGTGGGGTGCCGTTGCCTTCCCCATAAAGCATTATATAAACATAAACTGGTATTAAAAAAAGTAATGCAAAAGATAGTTCTGAAAATACATTTCTCTATTTTAATTTCAAATTAAATTTCTCTAACATATATTTTTTAAAAAACAAAGAAACATAAAGCAATGCTGGTGAAAAATGCAGAATGTGAAAGTTGTATTGATATACAACAACCTTTATTCTATATTTAAGGGTTAAAAATCACCTAAACATAGAATAAAAAGGACTGTATCAAATATTAAGAGTAGTCAGTATTTAGATTCTAAACAGGACTATAAATTGCTTCCTTTCCTTTTTCTTCTTCTATGTGTTTTGTGGCGTCCCTTTGAGAACACATATTTTTATCAAGGCAAATAAATTTAAATTTAGGTAGTAAGACTTCTTAAGATACAGTTTAATAGTGTACAGTAAAAAAAAAAAAAAGACACTCAAAAACATAAGCTGAGGTCCTTAAATATTAAACTAAACAAACCGTAACTATTTATAATATCATGACCTAAAACCCCCAGGAATGTAAGAACAAAGGTAATTACGAAAATGAACACTGTGGGAACATCAGTAACCAACAAGGCATCAGCCTGTACCTGTGGTGACACAATTTTCACAACCCTTACTTAGGTCAAATGAGTGTTTAAAAACCAAATATAAACAACACATCTTCAAATAATTAACCTTTATTTGAAAGAATAAACATAATTATAATTATGTTAGTTACAACAAATCTGTGTTGACATACGAATACTCTTTAAGGAGGACATCAGACAGACTTTCAAACTTGGGACAGAAATATCTAATCCAAATCTTATCAACATTTTTAAACTCTAACTGGCAAACTTTTGCCTTGAAAATAATATAAACTTAAGTGAAATACTACTAACATTATGAAAACAGAATTTATCCTTTTGGTTAAATAGATCAACATACAAGTTCATGTATATACATGAACTATCAAAACATATTAAATTACACCTATTTCTTATATAATCTCATAACAAAACTTTAATCCTACTTCAAAAGTACCCCAAAGCATTTCTTTAAAATCATCCAGATGAGGTGAAGTGGGAGGAGGTAGAGAAGAGACTGGACTGGCCATATGCTGACCACTGCTGGAGCTGAGTGATGGGTGAATGGGGAGTTATTTTACTATTCTCCTTATGAACATTACATTTAAAAACTTCCAAGTGTCCCAATAAAATCTCATCTTTGAGGTGGTTTTTTTTTTTTTTTTTGGCCCCACCATGCAGCATGTAGGAAAACACGAAGTCTTAACCACTGGACTGCCAGGGAAGTCCCCTGCATCTTTGCTTTGAAGGGAAACAATGACTTATTCTTCCCTTAAATTACATTAGGTCTGACTTATTACTTCTGGATATTAATTTCAAAGATTTTCAGGAGGCGTTCCCTGAAGCAAAATAGGACAAAAATAAGTCAGAGTCACAACTTTTAAAGACAGGGAAATAGGAAAAAAAGGGAAAACACAGTAATGTTCATAAAAGGAAAGAAGAAACATTGCATATTTTACACTAAATATTACTAGTCTAGTAACAAAGACAAATAACTAGCAAAAAACTAACATGGAATTTAATTAGCACTGATTAAGGTACAAGGGAGAGGAAGTTAATTTTTTAGTTTACTGTGATTAAGAAAGCCCTGAAGTTGCCTGAACTATTTACAATTTTAACTTGAAATACATTTTAAAAAGCTAGAATTATTAGTGAGAAACTACTTTGAAATTTCAACTTGTTTCAGATAATCTAAGATTTATTGAGTAGTTAAATCACTTTTTAGAATTAAAAAAAACAGACTGTTGATTTAGCTCATAAAAGTGCAAAATAAATATTCAGACAACAGGCAAAGTGCTAAAAGAATGCATCAGTGATCTCTGAACCCAAGTTTGAATAGCCTCATGAAATATAACGTTTATATCATCCTAAATATGACCATAAATATTAGCTAAAAATACAAGTCAATAAGGGGTTTTTCAGTTCTTAATACAAAAAGGGTCTGGAGATTTCAGCAATAGAAGTATAATATTGATCCAAATTTTAAGTATTCTTTTCAAAAAGGCAGAAGAAAAAAACAGGAAAGATTTTGTTAAAAGCAAAATATTGTATTACCATTTTTCCCCTAAAAGAGGACTGTTCAACCACTCTTTATATGAGCAAAGGAATATACCAAGATGACAATATTGCTTTCCTGATGTTAAAATTAGATTTCTTTCCTGTCAGCATAAGATAAATACTTACACAGGGACCACCCTTCTACGCAGCAACTTGTAGGAGGGGTAGGAATGACTGTGTTGGTAAAACACACTTACACAACTCTGAGCTTCCAGGGAAAATGTTTTATATTTAGTTATTTCACGAGTTGCCGAGGGCTCAAACATAAACAAATGTTCTAACTTATCCTCACAGTACATCATTTCAAAACGACAGATGTTGTTCAAACCAAACCAAAAGAACAAAAAGCAAAGCTAAATGCCCTCTTAGGAGGGAAGTTTCTTCTACGGCATGGCCTTCCTTAAAGTTCTTATCTCCCATCTCTGTTTCTGTGCATGTTTTTCTGCAAGTTTAAGGAGAAAAGCTATCATTGCCATCTAAAATGTCAACGTGCCTTGATCTATGTTGAATGGAAACGTGGAATTTTAATAACTCAGTATGTGTGACGGCAAACAAAGCCCCAGCAATTCCTCACCTTCTCAGGGCCATCAACCACTCTAAGAACCTCCTGAACACTAGGGACTCTTTTCTTAGAAAACTGTACATATGCAAATTTGAATATAATTCTGGGGATCCCTTATAAGAGAAGCATTTATGAGGCCCAAAGATACCAGCTGACAATTCTTAACACGTGAAAGGTCAATAGCCAATCTATTCCTCAAGTGAAGAGAACAGGACTAAAAGAGGGCATAAAGTTCAAGTTTCTGCCTGACCGGTCAGACTACCCTCCACACAAGGGCAAAAACGACAAGAACCAGGTATCTACCAATCAACTACCACCGCAAACACAGCACAAACATCAAACCATTCAGAACAAACAAACCAAAAACTTTACTTCAGGAAAATGATCAGCCTCAGAGCAGATCCTGCATCGAGGACTTATCTGACCCTCAAGCGATACCCTCCAGTCTATGTATGCTGGTCCTGCCACAGTCTGGCCAATCAGACTTTTACACTTCATTCTTAACTATAAAAGACATCAAAGGAATATTGTACATTTGAGGAAAGCCTCATGCATGAAATAAATATACATTGAAAGAAAAAAATTATCTTGGAAGAAAAAGAAACCTAGGTAACAGAATGGGGTGGGGGGGGGTAGGGGAGAGACATATCTCCATCTCCATCAATAAAACTTCTGGTAATTCTCAGAGATATCTGAGAAAAATGGCATATTCGATACAAGTAAAAGTGTTAATATGAAAAATTAGCAAGCAGAAAATAAGTTATTGCTAAAATTTTAAAATTCAACAGAAAAGGTTTTAAGAAAATCCTCAATAAAAGGCCTCTATCATTTTAACCTTACACACTCTGCCACTACGCACTACCAAGGGCTATTTCCAATATTCCAGAAAAGGAGTAGATGATTCCTGGCTCTGAAGGAACAGGAATCAGAAATGCTCACATGAGTGAAACCGTGGTGTATGTGTTTTTTTTAAAGAGTCCTACGTTCTTCCTATGAGTTTACCAGAATCATCATTTAATAGGAGAAACTGCACCTGATTTTCCAGTTTTTACACATTTTTTTAACCTACTTTTGGAAGCATTTTGTATTACAGATTTTTAAAATTAAATAGCAAAACAAAAACTTTTAAGAGTGTTTATCAACAGTAACCAAAAGCTTTCTTCTTTAAATACTGCCTTACCAAACAAGGTCTTTAAATAAAATCTAATTTTTAATTAGCTGAATAATGGAAATCATAGTCTTGGAGAGTCAAAAATAATTTGAAATTTAAGTAGATTTCCATCTAAACATGTATGTACCAATTATTATGAGACTATTTCTAATAGTGAATAATGAAGCTACATTAAAACAATGTGGGAAGTGGCACAGATTCCCCTATGACCACAGCATAAAGCTGGACTTCACGAGAAGACTACAAAATTTTCAGCCACCATTAAGCCAATGTGTCAAATCAAAACTTCCAGGTATAAAACTACATGATATTAAAGAATTATTTTTAATTTTTAAATTGCTGATAGCTGTGTTCAAGAGTTCTTATCTTTCAGAGATAGACATTAGAATTTGATAAAATAATGTCAGGGGTCTGCTTGACACTAACAGAGATGGGGACCCTAACAGTGCTGGGGAACAGAGATGAGGCAAGGGAAGCCCTGGGTTAATGACTGCTGTAACTGCTGATGGTTACTGTTGTTCTTTATACTCTTCTCTCTTCTATTTAAAAACATCCAGAGTTAAAAAAAAAAAAATTAACAACCAACCAACCAGCCTCTCTAGTTAAAAGTTTTGGTTTAAAATGCAAAGTGAGGGTATGCGGAGTATGAGATGGTGGTAACCACACTCGCAGAAAGGCCAGGCTTCCCAGAATGTTAACTATTAATGAGCACCAAAACGTCACAAATCAGCACAGAATACCTCTCATCTACAAAACTCATGATCATTTCTAGTACATATCCACAAGTGCTCTCATATCAGGAGTACAGGCAAGAGTTGGCTGTCATACTTCATACAGAATTCAAATATACGTAGTTTCAGCAGTGCACTGAATTTCTTAGCCAACAGCTAGAACAGAGGCTAATTAATACAGACACAAGACTGCTGATGGTCTAACAGGATGGGAAAAGGGAGAATAGCTATATAAGACGTGAAGTTCACCACTAATTAACAAAACTTTATGGATAGTAATAATCAGTATGCAGATGGAAAGGCCATAGCCTTCATGTTCAGACACAGGCCACGTTCCACAGCCACTTACTAGCTCTGTGAACTAAGCCAATCGCTTAACCCCACTTTTCTCTTCAGAAAGGCTTGCCTTGATGGCCAAGAGAGATCACTGTCAAGTATCTTGAAAGCAGATTCTCCCAACACTTGCAACCTTGAGAAACCCTAATCCCAAACCACCCAGCTCAGCTGCTCCTACGTTCCCAACCCTCAGGAACTGTGTAAATAATAAATGTTTACTGCATTAAGCTACTCTGTTTTGGGTAACTTGTTACACAGAACAGACAATTAGTACATTATATGAACAGTCTGTCTAAGATTTGACTAGCTAAATTTTTTTTTTCTAAATATAGTAAGTGAGCCTCTTTGATATGTAAACTTGATTGTACAACAGAACCCTTTAATTCACCTGAACAGATAGCTCATCACCTTGTAACGGCCTGTTTACAAAGCTGGATATTATTTCCTGTACTGAACTCCTTGAGTCTGAGTTTGCTTGTGAAGTATGGGGGCAAAACCCCAGATTAGTGTTATGGTTCTTACACTGTATTACATAGACACTCTCTGTGTATTTGCATTCTGTATTTGCTATACAATAAATTTTAATATTAGTAAAAAGAGTATTCTTAGTCCTACCTGAATGAGGCATTTGCTCACATCACTGGCACAGAGCGCTTTGTTACAGCTCAGTGACATAGGGACCCATGTCAGGAACACCAGAATGGGGAGAGTAAGCATAACAACAGAGAGTGACTTCATGATTCTTCAAAGACAATCAGTAACTCCCAGGAAGCTAAACAAACAAAAAAAACAAAAAAATTTAATTCAAAGGCAAGTACTAAGGTAAAAACAAATACAAAAATAAAAAACAAATAAGTAAACCAAGACTCATTGTTTGTGTTAGGACTTCTGAGTGATCATTTATAAAGATTATTCTCAACTAAAGATTACTTATACACTCAAAAAAAAAGTTAGTTTTATATAGTAACATCTTGTTAGCCATCTTCAAATGTATAGAATTCTGAAATTCCTCAGACTACCCAGAAATGGTGACTGTGAAAGTTAAAGCAAATAAGTAGTTTCAATATTACACCGTTACTATTCAGCTTTAGTTTCAGGCCTACTATTCAACCTTAAGCCAGTCAAAAAACCCCAAAAGCTATTAATATTGCATTATAAAATTTTAAAAACATTTAATGATATTTTAATTCCCACAATTAAAATAAAATTTAAAAATGCAAACTGTTCTAGTGGTTACTTATTACTACCTCATTTTGTCTCTTAACATAATTAGCTAGAATGAAGCAGCTCAACGGAGTGGGCTGTTGCTCCTGACATACTTTAGCGATTAACAAAGGGAAGAGTAAATTATTGACTGCATTAAGAACTCTGATTTATCAAAATGTGACGATATTCTTTTACTTCTTTACCTTAGCTACCACAGATTCTTCAAAGTTACTGAAAAATACGTTATAGTCCAAAACGAGAAAAAGACCAGCACAAATTCTGACGGTGGTAAAAACAACCAACACGGTCATTAAATTTTCAAAAAGGAGAAAATAAAACTTCCTAGGGTTTAAAACACACACTCAAAATGGAATCAATGAAATAAACAGGTGAGGTGAGACGGATAAAAGGTATATTTATGGGCCTTTCAGATCGCTGTAAACCTTTATCCTAAGTGTGAGGAAGAACAATAAAGCAAAGCCACAGAAGGTGGAGAGAGAACCGGGGCTCTGTGCCCGGGCGGCTCGGTTTTGGACGAGAAACCCCGGAGACGGGGCCAAGGCGGGGCCCCTCCAGGACCGTCGGACCCACCGCCCGCTGCACTGAACCCGGAGCCGCCGGCCCGTACTCGTGGCGGCCCAAGAAGGCGTCGAAAAATGGAAGCTTCCTGAACTAGTTATCAGCCCCAACCACTGAACAGGGGGTATTTCCCCAGCTCACGGCTGTCCCCGCGCCCCTCCCCGAGCTGCCCCTAGCGGACGTCCAGGTGAACGAGGCGCCGAGAGGCAGGTAGCCGGCTCCTCAGCTGGGAGCGGCTGCCTCCGGGGCCCCGGGAACAAAGCGCCGCGGCCCGGCTGGCGGCGCTGACAGCGGCCCCGGAGGCCCGCGAGGAGCGACGCCTCGCGCCTGGCCCGTCTTGTCCTCCGCAGGCCGCCCAGGCCGCGCGGGCCCCGTCTCCTCCCGCCTCGCCGGCCCAGCCGCGGCCTCCAGACCCCGAGCAGCGCCCCTGCCCGCCCCCCGCCGCTCACCGTGCGCAGCGAGCTCGCCGGGACCCAGTTCCCCGCGGGTCGGCCGAGCGGGCGCGCTGCGGGCTGTGGAGGGAGGCAGGCCGCGCCTCCACGCCGTCCTCCGCGCGGCGCCCGCAAACCTCCGCACCGAAAGAGGCAGAGACCGGCCAGTCGCCGCCTCACCCCCGCACCCCGCTTCCCTCCGCCCCCTCGGCTCCCGCCTGGGCAGCCGCCAGCTCCCGCCAGGAGGCGTCTCTCACTCCCTGCCGCGCTCCTGTCAGTGCGCGGCCGGCTCCGCCCCTCGACTAGGCCCCGCCCCCGCCCGCGAGCCCCGCGCGCCTAGGGTCCCGCCCCGCTAGGGCTCCGCCCACCAGAGGCCACACCCCCGACCCGGCACACCCGCCGGGCCCACGCGCTCTGTCCTTTCTCCTTCCCTGTCAGCATCTTCGGCACCTGCCCGGCAGCTTCTTGTTCTCACAGACCCTGCTGTCCGGCTCTTCTTGCTCCAGGCTGGACTTGCCCTGGTCCCGGAGCTGGGACGTGATGTCCACGAGCTCCTCGAGTCCTCACGGCCATCCTGGGAGGGAGCTGGTCTGCGCCCGATTATGGGGATGCCCAACTGATCGAGGCAACTCGCCGGTTCCCCGTGCAGCTGACACCTGAGCCCAAGGTTGACGTCAGAGGGAGGACTTATTAAAAAAAGCAGGTTTCTGGGGTCTGCCCTCACCTACTGAATAAGGGTCTCCAAGAGTAGAGCCTTCAGTGCACTGGATGCTGCACCCTTGGAGGGCCCCTGGCCCTGTGCTCAGCGCTGGAAAAGGGCAGGGGGTCCCGTGGTGCTGGTCCAGAGGGTGGTTGGCCAGGGAAGAGTGAAACCGTTTGGTGTCGTTCTGGGGCTCCAAAGGGCTCCGGTACACAATCCTTTACCTCTCTTCACAGAAGGCATTCAGCGAAGAGGCAAAGTGATGAGTTTTATTAGACTAGGACGCTTGTAAGGCTTACAAAAGAGTGGGCAAAGGGGTGTCACATCCCTAGGCCATAGTTTTATAATCAAAGGAAAAATGAGGAGAGAGAGAAGAACTTCTTTGTCTTTCTTGAGTAGACATCATGCTTCCATCATCAGTTCCTCCTTCAGGTTGGGCAGGGGAGTTTTGTCAAGCTAGGTCCACAAATTACTTTTTTATATGTGCAGAGAGCATGTCCGAGGGGTCATTAACTTACTGAGCTCATTGGGCAGGATGTGGGGCTCATTCCACCAGTGTTTTATTGCTTGGGGGTCACGTCCCATGCTTTTGTTGCATGGTTTTGTGGTTAAGCAAACCTGCTTTCTTGAGTAACCATTAAATTACAGGGGTCTCCCATATTTTTCTATTTACAATCCCCTAGTGGGATAGACCGGAGAAGGCAATGGCACCCCACTCCAGTACTCTTGCCTGGAAAATCCCATGGATGGAGAAGCCTGGTAGGCTGCAGTCCATGGGATCATGAAGAGTCGGACACGACTGAGCAGCTTCACTTTCACTTTTCACTTTCATGCATTGGAGAAGGAAATGGCAACCCACTCCAATGTTCTTGCCTGGAGAATCCCAGGGACGGGGGAGCCTGGTGGGCTGCCGTCTATGGGTCACACAGAGTCGGACACGACTGAAGCGACTTAGCAGCAGCAGCAGTGGGATAGACTACACCAAAGCTTTTGACTGTGTGGATCACAAGAAACTGTGGAAAATTCTTCAACAGATGGGAAAACCAGACCACCTTACTTGCCTCCTGAGAAATCTGTATGTGGGTCAAGAAGCAACAGTTAGAACTGGACATAGAACAACAGACGGGTTCCAAATTGGGAAAGGAGTACATCAAGGTTGTATATTGTCACCCTGCTTATTTAACTTGTATGCAGAGTACATCAGGCGAAAAGCAGGACTGGATGAAGCACAAGCTTTAATCAAGATTGCTGGGAGAAATATTAATAACCTCAGATATGCGGATAACACCACCCTTATGGCAGAAAGCGAAGACCTAAAGAGCCTCTTGATGAAAGTTTAAGAGAAGAGTGAAAACGTTGGCTTAAAATACAACATTCAGAAAACCAAGATAATGACATCTGGTCCCATCACTTCATGGCTAATAGATGGGGAAACAATGGGAACAGTGACAGACTATTTCCTTGAGCTCCAAAATCACTGCAGATGGTGGCTGTAGCCATGAAATTAAAAGACACTTGCTCCTGGGAAGAAAAGTTATGACCCACTTAACATATTAAAAAGCAGAGACATTACTTTGCCAACAAAGGTCCATCTAGTCAAAGCTACGGTTTTTGCAGTAGTCATGTATGGATGCGAGAGTTGGTCTATAAAGAAAGCTAAGTGCTGAAGAATTGATGCTTTTGAACTGTGGTGTTGGAAAAGACTCTTGAGAGTCCCTTGGACTGCAAGGAGATCCAACCAGTCCATCCTTAAGGAAATCAACCCTGAATATTCATTGGAAGGACTGATGCTGAAGCAGGAACTCCAATACTCTGGCCACCTGACTTGAAGAATTGACCGATTGGAAAAGACCCTGATGCTGGGAAAGATTGAAGGTGGGAGGAGAAGGGGATGACAGAAGATGAGATGGTTGGATGGCATCACCAACTCAATGAACATGAGTTTGAGTAAGCTCTGGGAGTNGAAATCTGTATGTGGGTCAAGAAGCAACAGTTAGAACTGGACATAGAACAACAGACGGGTTCCAAATTGGGAAAGGAGTACATCAAGGTTGTATATTGTCACCCTGCTTATTTAACTTGTATGCAGAGTACATCAGGCGAAAAGCAGGACTGGATGAAGCACAAGCTTTAATCAAGATTGCTGGGAGAAATATTAATAACCTCAGATATGCGGATAACACCACCCTTATGGCAGAAAGCGAAGACCTAAAGAGCCTCTTGATGAAAGTTTAAGAGAAGAGTGAAAACGTTGGCTTAAAATACAACATTCAGAAAACCAAGATAATGACATCTGGTCCCATCACTTCATGGCTAATAGATGGGGAAACAATGGGAACAGTGACAGACTATTTCCTTGAGCTCCAAAATCACTGCAGATGGTGGCTGTAGCCATGAAATTAAAAGACACTTGCTCCTGGGAAGAAAAGTTATGACCCACTTAACATATTAAAAAGCAGAGACATTACTTTGCCAACAAAGGTCCATCTAGTCAAAGCTATGGTTTTTGCAGTAGTCATGTATGGATGCGAGAGTTGGTCTATAAAGAAAGCTAAGTGCTGAAGAATTGATGCTTTTGAACTGTGGTGTTGGAAAAGACTCTTGAGAGTCCCTTGGACTGCAAGGAGATCCAACCAGTCCATCCTTAAGGAAATCAACCCTGAATATTCATTGGAAGGACTGATGCTGAAGCAGGAACTCCAATACTCTGGCCACCTGACTTGAAGAATTGACCGATTGGAAAAGACCCTGATGCTGGGAAAGATTGAAGGTGGGAGGAGAAGGGGATGACAGAAGATGAGATGGTTGGATGGCATCACCAACTCAATGAACATGAGTTTGAGTAAGCTCTGGGAGTTGGTGATGGATAGGGAAGCCTGGCGTGCTGCAGTCCATGGGGTCGCAAAGAGTCAGAGACAACTGAGCAACTGAACTGAGTGGGACTAACTGGGCTTCCCTGGTGCTCAGATGGTAAAGAATGTGCCTGCAATGTAGGAGACATTAAGAGACTCAGGTTCAATCCATGGGTTGGGAAGATCCCCGGAGGAGGGCATGGCAACCCACTCCAGTATTCTTGCCTGGAGAATCCCCATGGACAGAAGAGCCTGGCAGGGTACAGTCCATGGGGTCACAAAAAGTCAGACATGACTGAGCAACTAAACACAGTAGGATTAACTATTTAATCACCTACTCTGTCCCTATCAGACTGGCTAATGGGGTGGATTACATTATTGATATTAGTCCATTTTTATGGACTAATAAATAAGTATACATTTCAAAAACCATTCCTGAAAACTATCTGAAAGTGATAATTAAGTGTACACAAATTTAAGGATCTTATTCTTGGCATTACTTACTGGTTAAATGATTATGATACTCCAGTGCAAAGGGCTAAACCAGCTATGAAAAAATAGTATTATAGATCAGAGGTTTACAAACTTTGTATTCTCAGGACCCTTTTATACTCGAAAATTATTGAGTGCTCCAAAGTTATTTTGCTTATGTGTGCTACATCTTTCAAAACTTTGAAAATTAAAACCAAGAAATTTCAGAAATATTCATTATTTCACATATTATGTACTCTCTAAAAAAAATATGTGAGAGGAGAATGTAAAGGCAAATAAGGTATTAGAATTAAACTAAGGATGGTTTTGACCTCAGGAACTACCTGTCTTGGGACTCCAAGTCTTGGAATTCCCAGGATCTCCAGCTCACACTTGGAGAACTAGCACTGCAGATGGATACCATTGCCCCGGAAAGATATTCATGACATGTCAACATTTTACAGCAGTGCATGTATTTAAAATGACTAATATTTAAAAGTGCATACAATTATTTTAAAAGGCCTGGAAAGAGAACTGTGGTGTAAGGAGTGGTGGTCTCTTGGTGAGATTATGAACAATTTGTGTTGTTTTTCTTTCTTTGTGCTTGTCTGCATTTTCTCATATCTTTGCTTGCATTACTTGGGTAGTAAGAAAAAGATAGTCATTTTTGAATTGAAGATTCTCTTTGATATGCTGTAGAAGATCAAATGTTGGTTGAGCTTCCAGGCAGCAATCAAGTGGTTCTGGACCTGTTTTGGAATTGAGAGCTGCAAGGGTTATTATAGTGGCTGTTTTATTTCACCAATGACCAATGCAATAGCCTCTTAGTAGGGTTTGATAGGCTTCCCAGGTGGTGCTAGTGGTAAAGAATCCACCTACAAATGCAGGAGACATTAAGAGACTCATGTTTGATCCCTGTGTTGGGAAGATACCCTGGAGGAGGGTGTGGCAACCCACTTCAGTGTTCTTGCTTGGAGAATCCCATGGACAGAGGAGCCTGGCAGGCTACAGTCCATGTCGTTGCAAAGAGCCAGACATAACTGAAGTGACTTGGTACAGCACAGGGTTTGATGATAGGGTCAAATGTCATCACTTCACCTAAGGTGATTCATTCAATCATCTGATGTAGATGCATCAGTTGACTGTCAAACCACCACAATGAAGAGATTTCCTATTGCTGATAACAAACACTGCCTTAAAGCATCACCCATCTATTTTCTTACTGTGCTGGAAGTCCTAAACTCAGGCTAGATCAGAAGAGCTGTACTCCTTCTGGAGGCTCTCGGGGAGACTCCGTGACCTAGCTTCTAGAAGCTACCTGCATTCCCTGTCTTGTGTCCCTTTCTCCATCTGCAAGGCCAGCAGCACAGCATCTTCAGGTGAATAAACCCACTTCCCTTCCACGCTTGCTCTCCCTCAGTCCCCCGCTTCTCTCTTCCTCTGTTTCTCAGCTCCTTTACACATCTCCTTCTCAGACACTCTCCCATCGCAAGATCTGTAACTTTATCATGTTCCCAAAGTTCCTCTTCCCATGTAAATTTACATGGACAGCTCATAGGGATTAGGATGTGGACATCTTCGTGGGCTGGGGGAGGGGTGGGGTGGGTGGAGGTAGTGAAGCTAGGGGAGGGGGAAGTTGTCCTGCCCAGTATAGAGGGATAACAAGGACAATTGTAGCTTCTTAACTCTGGGTCTCTCCTCACTCCAGCCAATCCTCCCAGGAGACAGAGAGCAAAAGGGTCACCAAGGCACAGTGCTGGGTGCCCCCGGTAAGCACTCCAGTTGGTCTGAAGTCTCCACTTTGGAGCTTCCTTACAGGTATGTGGGCAGATCGCCCAGTCCTGCCCATGGGAGGAGGAAGCTGGGCTTGCCTGGAGGAGGCATCCAGCCTGTGCACCACACAGCCCAGTGGAGACAGGAAAACCACTCTGTGTCCTGGAATCGGCCAACTGCCCCAAGCTGGGTACTCCGGTCTGGAACCCACCACTCCTCTCTTCATGCTTTGCACCCAAGAGACTGCTGAATTTGCGGATTTGATGGATCTAAACTAAAGGGAGCCAGTCTACCAGCCTCTCAGCTGCCCTGTGGGGGTAAGATCTAGGGATGGGAAGGCCCTTTGGGGAGAAGCCACCTTCCCCCATCCTCGCCCTGCGCTTCCCTCCCTGCTTTGTGATGGGAATTACCAGGAAGCTCTCAAAAGAAAACACTGAGTTTCAAAGGCCTCTCAACTCTTCCTGTTTTAAACATAAAGAAATGTAGACAATCTTGAGGCTATTTCTGTTTTAAGTTCTTAAGATCCTCCTAATTTCCCTCTGTGATGAACGGCTGTGAATTCACCAGGCAGGACACCCAAGGGAGCTCTTCAAAGGCTCCGGGCCCAGCAAACCTCTGGGGAAGCTGCCGGCCCACCTGCTGGGAGAAAATGCTGTTTTGGCAGATGTTTGCACAGCACTCACTATCAAGGGCTATTTAGAGATTTACAAATCATTCTGGAAAGCTCCTAAGGCCTCTCAAATCATGAGTAAACACTACTCATGGCTCATTCTTGCCTACCAGGTTAGGTCCAAACTCTGTAGCTTCTTTAAAATACTTTTCAACTGTTTTCTTTTTTTCTGATTACAGAAAATTTAAAAATTATGGAACGTCATACTCACCCCTGGCCATTTTAGCTTCTGGAGATTGCACCTCATTTTATGTGTATTCCTTCTTTTTAAGTCACATGTAGTGACATGCTTGTGAAAAATGAAATGATAAGAATACTTCACCGCAACATGCTTTTTCCCACCCGGCATATCTAGAACATCTTTTCATGCTACTAAATGTAGATCTTTATACAAATACTCTCCATAAAGCCAAGGTGTTCTATTTGCATGCTTCATTCTTTCCCATTCCTATATTCTGCACATTTTTCCTTTGGCTTTGTACAGGATTCTTTTTCCCTTGTTGCATAAACCCTATCCACTTTTTTTCTAAGTTTATTTTATTGGCATATAGTTGATTTACAATGTTGTGTAAGTCTCAGGTGTACAGCAAAGTGATTCAGTTATACATATTATTAATATCCATATTTTTCAGACTTTTCTATTATACCCTATTACAGGAGATCAGCCCTGGGATTTCTTTGGAAGGACTGATGCTAACGCTGAAACTCCAGTATTTTGGCCACCTCATGTGAAGAGCTGACTCATTGGAAAAGACTCTGATGCTGGGAGGGATTGGGGGCAGGAGGAGAAGGGGATGACATATGAGATGGCTGGATGGCATCACTGACTCCATGGACGTGAGTCTGAGTGAACTCCGGGAGTTGGTGATGGACAGGGAGGCCTGGTGTGCTGCAATTCATGGGGTCGCAGAGAGTCGGACACGACTGAGCGACTGAACTAAACAGCATATTGACTCTAGTTCCCTGTTTTCTACAGTAGGTCTCTGTTGTTTATTTGTTCTATATATAATAGTTTGCATCTGCTAATCCCAAACTCTTAGTCCACCCCTCCTGAACCCTCCCCTCCCTTGGCAATCACAAGTGTGTTCTCTAGCCTGCAAGTCTGTTTTGTAGGTAAGTTCACTTGTGTCGTATGTTAGATTCCACATATAAATGATATGGTATTTGTTTCTCTTTCTGACTTACTTTACTTAGTATGAGCAGTCTTCATTGTCTGGAAACCTTGCTTCCACTCTGAAACTCATGGGTATGAACTGAGAGGCGAAAGGTTCCAGGGCAGGTAAGAAGGGACATAAGACTATCACAGCTGTGCTGATGTTTTTATCCCATGGGGAGACACAGCAATTCTGAGACAAGAGTTCTTTCAAGACTTGGGCTGGGGAGGGCTAACCACAACAAAATAATTGAAACAACAACAATAAGACCAATCCACGCCAAAAAACCCACAGGAAGGCAGTTGGTTTCCTACTTTTCCCTGCTTGCCAGCATCTACTTGTTCACGCCCTTGGAATTAGTGATGTTTTTGGACTTCTACTTCTATGTCTGAAATGGAGCAGGAACCTATGGTCCTTGGCCCCCATGTCCTCTGCCTGCCTTCTGTCTGTAGAAAAACTAGCCAAAAAATAAGTTAATCAGAGAAATGAGAATATGCAGAAGCAAGGAAAACAGTTAAGAGAGACCAAATGATAGTAGTTTAGTCATTAAGCATAGTCAAGGACCTTTGGTTCCTCCTCCAGGGCTACAGATAATATTCTGAGCTATATCCTGTGAGCTGTCTTATAGGTACTGAAACCCCCACCAGGCAGAAGTTAAACTGTATGACGACCTGCCTGTAACCATGACATAGCTGCCACAATTCCTAGAACTGGCCTCAAGGAAATGGGAACAAACTGACCATGGAATTGAAGACTAGCTATCACACTGATGACCAATTTCAAGGGGACTATCAGAGCTGTGATGTTTCTGCACATAGCCCCCACCCTCATCCTATACAAGCTCTAGCCCACTGATGGTCAGAGCAAAGAGTGGGCCTTTGGACAGAAGCCTATCCTCCCCTCAAGTTGTCAGCATCCAAAATAAAGTAAGCTTTTCCCTCTTTATTGCCTTCTAGGGAGCAGCCAGGCCCTACTTCTGGTTACATGTTGGGAGTACACTTTTAATTGAGATGTTTCTTCATGAAACTTCCACCACGTGCTAACTTACTTCTAAGGGCCAGAGCTTCTTGATGCTTTCTGGAGGACAAACTGCTCCTTCCACCATATCCAGCCTACGGTGTCACTAGTTCAGGGAACCAGAAGGCTTTAACAGGGCTTCCAGCTGAAGTATCTCTGATTAGACTGTACCGTTCAAGATTTTCTGCTCTCTGCCCTTCAACAATGGCTTCAGCTTTTTGCCTTCAAGCCCGTCAGACTTAAAAGTTCTGAGATCTTTCTTTCCTTCAAGCTCTTTAAAATATAGATGTCACATTCATCTTTTTCGTTTTAAAATATCATTCCCATCTCACAAAGCATGTTGCTGTGATTCTCTTTCCCTTTTAGGAAAACAGAATTTTTGTATTCTCCAAATATTCCAGTTGGGATGGTTACACAGTAGTTTAATTAAAGTATTTTGAGATAGTTAAAAATATACTACTATATTTTAGCAAAACTGCTTACATAAGAATGTTCACAATGATACAATATTTTGCCTTAAATCCCTATCACTAAAACCTAAATGCATGGATATTCACACATTTCTTAAATTCTTATGGACATTAATAAAGACCTGACAAAGGATTTGTGTGCAGAATAAAGACTTTCTAAAATCAATCAGTAATACAAAGACAACACAATGAACACTTGAGGACTTTTCACACAATAAAATGTACAAATGGTCACTAAACATATTAGCAATGTTCAAATTCCCCAGTCATCAGAGAAATGCAAATTAAAAGCACAGGAAAATACCACTACATATCCATCAAAACTGCTAAAATTGAAGACTGACAAGTCAGTCTTTCCAAATGTACTATTCACTGTTTAAATGCTAATGGTTAAAGTCTAACCTTTTTAGCCATCTGATTAATTTTAAGGTTTGAAAAGGAATTTTTAAGAAGTTGTGAAAATGCTTTTTTTCAAAAATACAAGAAGTCAAGACTACCTCATGAGTTTTAAAAAGTCAATTTCTCCTACATAAAATTTTGGGCTTTTATGTGTCAGAGATAGAATAAAAAATATTGTTAACTTTTTGAGACCTCATTACTGAGTAGACAAGGCTAATTTTTGTCTTAGAAAAATGTTGTTTCCCCCCAAATGAGTATTTTACCATTTTGCCACCTGCTCAAGTAAACACTGGTGTTGGAGTCATGTGGGAGTGGAAAATAAAAAATAAAAAATAAATCACTTATCACACATTTCACTCTTATTTTTTCTATAAAAATATAACTCTTTATTAAATAACATGCACAAATATCAACTAGTCATTTATTAAACAGATATGATTTAGAACAAGATTTAAAGAAATACAAATCCTTAGGTACAATTTAGTATCTTGTTCATGATATTTGAACAGTTAAAAAAAAAAAAACCACTGATTAAACTAACCATCCTTTTATTTCTTTCAGAATCCTATATCATTTTAGGCATAGACTTCATTCCAAGTTTTTTTCTAGCATTTCAGAGCTTCAGAATATCTTTAATATCAAGAGCCCTTAACTACTTACTTAAGTATAAATTCCTCCAGACAAGGCATTCACTTTTTTTTTTTTCTAAGCTATTCCAATTGGCTTCGAGTCACTTTACAGAGGAAATCTGCAGAAGCAGAATCATGGCAGACAGGCTCCAGCAACTTGAGGTACCGTTGAAGAGGGAGAGATCTGTGGTTAGTACTGACGCTGGGGTGACTAAAAAACGCCAGATTTCTGCTTGTTTGGTTTTTCTCTTCTGCAGCTTGTTCTGTTTGGCCAAACAGTGATTTTTTTTTTTTCCCCGTCCCCCATCTCTGGTTGAACCATCAGAACAAACTGCTGTATGAACTTCCCCTTCTTGTATTTTCTGTGACTTCAATGCTCAGTAATCTGGTTTTTTTACTTTTAGGCAAAAGTATAAACAAAATTTGCATTAATTTTTTTCATATTAAAAAGTATTGCTTTTATAAATTAGCTTTTAATGTTCCCAGCCTTAATAAACTTAACTTCAACAAAACCAGTGCTTTAAAATCTACCCTGCCTTTCTTGGCCTCATTTATCCAATAAAAAAGGCCAAAATCTTTCATCTAAATTTCTAAAGACTACTACATCCAATCTTTATAATAAAGTCCTTGCACTGTGTATTTTTCACATGTGCTGCTTTATTGCGCATGCCAAGTACAGTATGAATTAAAATATAAACTGAAGTAAAAATTCAAAACCCCTAAGCTTAATATATACCTTTGCACTCAAAAACTTCAATTTTACATTCTTTCCCATTAGCTGGGACTTCCAACTTGCTAGCTGAATTTAAATCACTTTATTCCTTATATATTCTTTACTTCCACT
Source organism: Oreotragus oreotragus (assembly GCA_006410675.1). NCBI lineage: Eukaryota > Metazoa > Chordata > Mammalia > Artiodactyla > Bovidae > Oreotragus > Oreotragus oreotragus. The sequence goes on along the minus strand of SJYX01006687.1, from coordinate 158,917 downwards.
GGAATAAAAAAATCCAGTATTATTTTATAATTCAAGAAGGTATTATGGAAAGTTCTGTAAATTTTATTTCATATACTTATGATCAATTTTACATATAACCTAATTTTCTTTCCAAAAATGTTTAATAAGTTTAGCAGCAGGTTTCAAATCTGAAATATTCCTGAACATTTAACAGACATCATGTTATAGGAGAAACTGGACTTTTTCTATGTATATTGCTAATTATTTTACTAAAAAACAGCATACCAAATCTTACTTTAATTATAAAATTCTGAAAAGTATATGTTTTGCATCTTGATACAAGGAAAAAATACAACATATTAATTTTTCATAAACATTGCAGAGGTCAATAGGAATATGCCCATTGCTTTTACTTATTGTGACTACCAAGTATTTCTTTCTTGAGTACTCAGTTTTTATTTAAAAGTGCAAAGGTTATTAAGCTTAAAACATTATATTTGAGCAATGTAAAAAAGTTTTACAATGATTTAACATGACCAATAAAATTTATTAAACATATTTACATATATTCACAGATTCTTTCATACTTGAGTATTAAAATAGACATTTACAATTTCAGAATTTTCATTCAAAGGCATTTTTTTGGGGGAGGGAGAATAGGCTCTATCGTGAGATGAAGAAAGAGCTGTTTCTTTGCATGACTAATTCTAAATAAAATGTCCAACATAGTAAGCCAAAGGTCCTACCCTGGGAGACTGGTATGAAACACCTTACACTACCGCCAGGCATCACTGTGGAGAGGGTTAAATTATAGGAAGCATGCAGCTAAGTCACAGTCTCTACAATTCTGTGATGGTAACAAGCTAACGCAGACACGCATGCCTTATTTAAAGGTCCTGCTACCTCAACACACTATCACTACACTCCATACCATACAAACTACAACTTTGGTCCAATAAAACATTAGACAAAACAGTTTTACAATTATCTCTTTGTATATGTTTTGACTACCAATCCCTTTGTATACATTTTGACCATTAATTACAAGATTTACATCTGCACAATTATGTATAAAATAAGTTATTAAAAAGGAAGACAATATTAAAACTTTCGAAAAGAAAGCTATACAATTAACTTACAGATAAAATAAACTGAAGAAATTTTGTGCCAAGTTTTCCTTCCACATTAGAAACTATTTGGTAGGAACTGCGCCTTTTAGTTTGTTGATCTATCTTAGCAGACTGTGACAGAACCTGAACACCCGCAGTCACCTCGTACACAGAGCGCTAACAGCTTCCAGCGCCATTAGCAGCCCCTCTGCTCCCTACTCAACTATGACATCTGCCAGCGGGCTCCAATGTGAGTCACCTTCCACCAAAATAAATAGTAGTTTTCAGTTAGAAACTGCTTGGATCTAAGATCCAAAATAATTCTTTTCATTTTTAATAAAATGACAGTGTTTACTACATCACCAACTTTAGTTGAACTTTACTAACAATTATGAAGGCATAATATCGTATTTTTGTCAAAAGGCAGCATTCCACAACGTAACACTCTTGAGCCTCATTTGTTTAAGACACCATCAGGAAGTAACGGCTGCTATATAGGAGTCAATTCAAAGTCATCGTTAACATCAACCAGGGGAACGTAAAACTCCTGAATTTCATAGATGCTGATAGATTTATAGGTGGCAGGATCAAGTTCCTGGAGTTTGAGCTGCCATTCTAACCTCTGGACGGCATTTAAAGCTGCAGCTTCATGCTGTTGCCTCATTAAAAGACAGGTCTATTTAAGAGAAGAGAAGAGTTGATCATTTATTAAAAACTGCTTTGTTTAAAAATTAATCTCATGCATTGTTTCTTTAGGGAGCAAGATGGATATACTAGGGTATGTGAAGTTTCTGAGTTACGTCCATTTCTGGTTTACCCTGTCTTATATCTGTATCCATACACCAAACACTTCTGGGCCTGTGACTTCATACTCATCTAACAGACTTCAACTTGAAACTGTTCTTTCAAGCAATAAAATTTCAAGTTTCAAGTTGTCAGAAGAATTATAAAATCTAAGGAAAAGTGATTTTAAAAAATAATTCAAGCCAAACAATTTTCTTTACAGACTACTGGCAAAGCAACATTTCTTCTCTCCCTGTTCTTCCCCTCCTCTTGTACAAAGGATAACAAGCACGAAGACCCCCTTTAGAAACGCCTTTTTCTGTGGCAGCTGCACCTTTGATACTAAATTGGACTCAAAAAATGGGGGCTGGAGGTCCTTTTCTTCATTTATATTCCAAAGTGCGACCAGCATGAGGATTCACAGCTTACCATCTTTCGTTTCCTAACCACTCCTCTATCACACAGCAACAGTTTCTGTTGATGAAGGGGAAGCATCCAGTTAAAGTGAACTTCTAAACACACATACCTTTAATTTGTCGAATTTATCATCCACATCTTGTAACCATGACATGAACTGTCTTGCATTAAAGCGATCCCTCACAGAAGTTTTACTGTCATCAGACTGAAACAGTAAAAATAGTTGGATATCACAAAATAAAATAACCTACTTTAAAAAATCTATATGCCACTGTATCTTTTTAGAGTATATTCTACTTTTAAAGGAATGATGAAAGTATATTTCAAAAAAAGATAACATCTAACTGAATATTTAAACAGGCTGATAAAATATTTCCATACTGAGCTTATTAGTTATTAGAATTATTAGGATGTTGAGTTTAGTAAGTAATTAAAGAGAACCCTACTGCTCTGTGAGTCTAAATGTCTCAAAAAGGCGTGTCATATGATGTATTAAATGCCTGTGACCTTATTAACATATAACTGATCATGAAACTATTTTAACGTTGACAGTTGGCTCAGACCTGATAAAGAATCTGCCTGCAACTCAGGAGACTTGGGTTTGATCCCTGGGTGGGGAAGATTGCTGGAGAAGGTAATGTCAGCCCACTCCAGTATTCTTGCTTGGGAAAAATGGCCAGAGGAGTCTGGAGTGCTGCAGTCCATGGGGTCGCAAAGAGTTGGACGCAACTGAGCTACCAACACTCTCGCTCACCACACGTTAGGAGGAAACAACACGGTGGCAGACAGGGCTCTGGGGCTGGTGCTTCTCCCAGGACTGATTCCTTTTTTTAGAGGACCTATTCTTTGGAGAGTTTATAAGGAAATACTACACCAACTCTTAGTAATACCAGTTTTGGTATTTCTTTAAGATAGGCAATATTCAATGGTCAGCTTTGTATCCTAATGTGTAACCTCAAATTGATTACATACTCCTTCAATTTTCTATTCTGTAAATGGGGTTAAGAGCATCTCTTTACATCTTGTTTGAGAATTGACTTGTGAAGGCCTCATTCTAATGCCCGGGCAACAGGCAGCACTGGGCCCACCAGGCAGCTGCCTCTATAACTGCCCCACCCAACCTGACCACCAGCACCGCCACAGGGGTATCCAGGCCTCAGACAGCCCCACTACCACACTGCCCACATTCTGACCTGTGACCACTTTTGCCCTGGTCTTCAGGAAAGATGTGTTGACCATTTTAAAATTTATCATCCAATGCTTTTTAATATTACAAGTTTATCTGGAAAATGAAGAGGTCTGATAAGAGAATAGCCTACCTAAGCAAGTGGACTTGTTCCTTAGACCCTTTGCAGCTCTGTTCACCTGGACAAGCCTGCTTCTCAGTCGAGAGAGATTGTCTACCAACTGTAAGGCCAGCCGTACAAGGACAGGCAACAGGCCCACAGTCATTCTCAAGATGATGACTACGTTCTTCCGTTGACTGTGGCGTGATCCTTTTAATCTCTGTTCTGGGTTTACTAGGAAAATTCACTTCTTTTCAGAAATTCTCTTTATGACCCGTCTGGGACTCCTTTTTTTCTTTTTAAACAGATCAGAAAAATAAAGCCCAGAAAGAACTAAGTAATTTTCTCTGTAATATACTGTGTTATCCTTTGTGTTTCTATGGTTGGCCTGATTTAAAACAGCATTTCCCGGGACTTTCCTGGTGGTATAGTGGATAAGAATCTGCCTGCCAATTCAAGGTACATGGGTTTGATCCCTGGTCCAGGAAGATCCCACAGGCTGCAGAGCAACTTAGCCCTCGAGCTGCAATTATTGAAGCCCATTTGCCTAGAGCCCATGCTATTCAACAAGAAAAGCTCCCACCATGAGAAGCCTGTGCACTGCAACTAGAGAGTAGCCCCCACTTTCCGCACTAGAGAAAGCCTGTACATAGCAATGAAGACCTAGCGCACCCACATAAATAATTAACTTTTTAAAAAAACCCAGCATTTCCTAGTCTTTTTTGGTGATAATCTTTCACTGTCTTCTGTTTACACTTTTATATTCTCTTATGACGGGTCAATTTCATTCTGGTTTATGAACCACAAAAAAATTCTGACGACTGATGTCTCTGGTTCTGGATTCCTGAAATTTATATATGGCAGTACATGTTTTCAAACTACAGGTACAGTTTCCCATAGTTCTTTTAATTTATCCCAACAACACGCAAGATCCAAATAAAGCCTGGCCCTCTCTCAGCACTGACTCAACCCGGGTTCCACCTGCCAATTTTTTTTAGCTTCTAGCTTTAAGCTTCCCAGTTGCTCGAAGGTCAGGATCGGGGTATAATATCCATGACAGAAACAACTTACAAGTTATCTATAAAATGAGGCTATCTTAAACACACACGTATCTGTTCTGTAATTATCTTGATTTAATGATATAAAGCTGACGTTCAGAGGGCCAGGTGATCTGGAAGTGCTTCACTCATTTTCGCCTTTGTGCTTATACTGACTGTTGAACTCAAGTTTGTCCTGAGGATACCATCTACCAGAGGCGCTGCTGTCCTGGGGGTACTGAGGCAGCAGGGAGACCTTACCTGGGCATCCAGGGGCACGCTGTACACTTCCGCATCCAGGAGAACTGTGCATGCGCTGAATGGCAGTGTCTGATTTGCCAGTGTCCTTGCAGCTCTGTAATGAACCCGAAGAACCTCCTGTTCATTGGATACAATGAGTTTTTCCTAGTTGAACAAAGAATTAAAAAAAAAAAAAAAACAACTCTTCAACCACTTGTTTAAAAAAAAAATCACTTAAAATGTTAAAAGAACTTGAATCTCAGAGGAGTTTTTCCTTCATAGTAAGGCTGAGAAATTTGAGAACTCTGAGAATTCTAAAAGTAAATTTTCTTTCCAAAATTGGCAGTTTTTTAAAAATGATCTTCTGGAAGTGTACAATGATGGCTTTCATTAATAATATACAGTCATCTGCTGGTATCTGTGGGGGATGGGTTCCAGGATCCTTGTGGATACCAAAATTCATGGATGTGCAAGCCCCTTATATAAAATGGTATCATATTTGCATATAACCTACACACATACTCCTGTATACTTTAAATCATCTTTAGGTTACTTACAATACCTAAGACAATGTAAATGCTAGGTAAATTTGCCAGTATGTGGCAAAATCAAGTTTTGCCTATTAGAACTTTCTGGAATTTTTTTTCTTGAGTATTCTGATCCATAGTTGGTTGACTCCATGAATACGGAACCTGTGGATATGGCGGGCTCACTGTATTTACCAAGATGTTCAATTGTCACCACTTAACTCCAGGACATTTTTGTCACCCCAGGAAGAAATACCCCAGGCCCACTAGCAGTCACTCTGCATTCCCCTTCTGCCCCTGACAACCTCAACTCTACTTCTGGTTTCTATGAATTTACTTGTCATGAACATTTCATACAGGTGGAATCAAACAGTGTGTGGTCTTTTGTGAATGGCTTCTTTCATGTCACCTGTTTTCAAGGTTCATCTGTGTTGTAGCACACATCACTTCCATTCATTTTTACATTTATCTCCTCATCAGTTGATGGCTCCTTTGGGACACAGTGAATAAGGCTGCTAAGAACATTCATGCTCAGTTCTTTGTTTGAATGTGTATTTTTATTTCTCTTGGGTAAATAACTACGAGTGGGATTGCTGGGTCATATGGTAGGTTTATGTTTAATTTGTTGACAAATTGCCAAAATGTATTCAACAGCAAACTCCGGGAGTTGGTGATGGACAGGGAGGCCTGGTGTGCTGTAGTCCATGGGGTCACAAAGAGCTGGACACGACTGAGTGAATAAACAGAATTGATTCAACAGCAGTTGTATCATTTTATGTTCTTGCCAGCAAGGTGGAAGATTCCAGTTTTTCAAACCCTTGCCAACATTTGTTATTGTCTGTCTTTTTATTATATGCATTCTAAGTGTTCTGAAGTGGTGCTCCATCGTGGTGGCGTGGTGGCTGCTTCTCTTCTGTAACAGCAAGGCATTTGTAACGTGGCTACATGCACAGATGAAATATACCACAAGCTTGTGGCTGAAACAGCTACTGATGTGGGTGATACAACCTAACTTCTTTCTGCTAACAAACTGTTCACTGATGTGGGTCATGCAGTGTTCCAAGTTGTCTGAGTGCATCTTTATTTGCTTCTCTCTTTGTAATACTATAAATTTATTTCATTCATTTACAAACATTATTCTGAGCAAAGGTTTTACATAGGAATCCATGGCACAAAAAAGGTTAAGAACCTCTACCGTAGGGAATCAATCATGAATGAAGACATTACATACAAGGTTTTGCTTGTTTAAGAATCTATGTGTCTGTCTGTAAAAAAGGGTCATAACTTATATCACATTTTCAGAAAGTCCCTGACTGTCCCAGAAGAGATATAGAAGGTAATTTATTGTTTTTATCAATCCAAGTTACTTTGATGATTTCTATAAATAGATAGGTTTGTTCTCTTGTCATTTCATGCCAAAACTAACCACCAGAAACTGGAATACTAAAGCAGACCAAAAGGACCAAGGAGCGCAGACTCAGTATGATTCTGCACCATGGCAGCTGGTACCAAGCAACAATCTCAGAACTGGGAAATTTTCAAGTTGTCAGAAGAATTATAAAATCTAAGGAAAAGTGATTTTAAAAAATAATTCAAGCCAAACAATTTTCTTTACAGACTACTGGCAAAGCAACATTTCTTCTCTCCCTGTTCTTCCCCTCCTCTTGTACAAAGGATAACAAGCACGAAGACCCCCTTTAGAAACGCCTTTTTCTGTGGCAGCTGCACCTTTGATACTAAATTGGACTCAAAAAATGGGGGCTGGAGGTCCTTTTCTTCATTTATATTCCAAAGTGCGACCAGCATGAGGATTCACAGCTTACCATCTTTCGTTTCCTAACCACTCCTCTATCACACAGCAACAGTTTCTGTTGATGAAGGGGAAGCATCCAGTTAAAGTGAACTTCTAAACACACATACCTTTAATTTGTCGAATTTATCATCCACATCTTGTAACCATGACATGAACTGTCTTGCATTAAAGCGATCCCTCACAGAAGTTTTACTGTCATCAGACTGAAACAGTAAAAATAGTTGGATATCACAAAATAAAATAACCTACTTTAAAAAATCTATATGCCACTGTATCTTTTTAGAGTATATTCTACTTTTAAAGGAATGATGAAAGTATATTTCAAAAAAAGATAACATCTAACTGAATATTTAAACAGGCTGATAAAATATTTCCATACTGAGCTTATTAGTTATTAGAATTATTAGGATGTTGAGTTTAGTAAGTAATTAAAGAGAACCCTACTGCTCTGTGAGTCTAAATGTCTCAAAAAGGCGTGTCATATGATGTATTAAATGCCTGTGACCTTATTAACATATAACTGATCATGAAACTATTTTAACGTTGACAGTTGGCTCAGACCTGATAAAGAATCTGCCTGCAACTCAGGAGACTTGGGTTTGATCCCTGGGTGGGGAAGATTGCTGGAGAAGGTAATGTCAGCCCACTCCAGTATTCTTGCTTGGGAAAAATGGCCAGAGGAGTCTGGAGTGCTGCAGTCCATGGGGTCGCAAAGAGTTGGACGCAACTGAGCTACCAACACTCTCGCTCACCACACGTTAGGAGGAAACAACACGGTGGCAGACAGGGCTCTGGGGCTGGTGCTTCTCCCAGGACTGATTCCTTTTTTTAGAGGACCTATTCTTTGGAGAGTTTATAAGGAAATACTACACCAACTCTTAGTAATACCAGTTTTGGTATTTCTTTAAGATAGGCAATATTCAATGGTCAGCTTTGTATCCTAATGTGTAACCTCAAATTGATTACATACTCCTTCAATTTTCTATTCTGTAAATGGGGTTAAGAGCATCTCTTTACATCTTGTTTGAGAATTGACTTGTGAAGGCCTCATTCTAATGCCCGGGCAACAGGCAGCACTGGGCCCACCAGGCAGCTGCCTCTATAACTGCCCCACCCAACCTGACCACCAGCACCGCCACAGGGGTATCCAGGCCTCAGACAGCCCCACTACCACACTGCCCACATTCTGACCTGTGACCACTTTTGCCCTGGTCTTCAGGAAAGATGTGTTGACCATTTTAAAATTTATCATCCAATGCTTTTTAATATTACAAGTTTATCTGGAAAATGAAGAGGTCTGATAAGAGAATAGCCTACCTAAGCAAGTGGACTTGTTCCTTAGACCCTTTGCAGCTCTGTTCACCTGGACAAGCCTGCTTCTCAGTCGAGAGAGATTGTCTACCAACTGTAAGGCCAGCCGTACAAGGACAGGCAACAGGCCCACAGTCATTCTCAAGATGATGACTACGTTCTTCCGTTGACTGCTGGCGTGATCCTTTTAATCTCTGTTCTGGGTTTACTAGGAAAATTCACTTCTTTTCAGAAATTCTCTTTATGACCCGTCTGGGACTCCTTTTTTTCTTTTTAAACAGATCAGAAAAATAAAGCCCAGAAAGAACTAAGTAATTTTCTCTGTAATATACTGTGTTATCCTTTGTGTTTCTATGGTTGGCCTGATTTAAAACAGCATTTCCCGGGACTTTCCTGGTGGTATAGTGGATAAGAATCTGCCTGCCAATTCAAGGTACATGGGTTTGATCCCTGGTCCAGGAAGATCCCACAGGCTGCAGAGCAACTTAGCCCTCGAGCTGCAATTATTGAAGCCCATTTGCCTAGAGCCCATGCTATTCAACAAGAAAAGCTCCCACCATGAGAAGCCTGTGCACTGCAACTAGAGAGTAGCCCCCACTTTCCGCACTAGAGAAAGCCTGTACATAGCAATGAAGACCTAGCGCACCCACATAAATAATTAACTTTTTAAAAAAACCCAGCATTTCCTAGTCTTTTTTGGTGATAATCTTTCATTGTCTTCTGTTTACACTTTTATATTCTCTTATGACGGGTCAATTTCATTCTGGTTTATGAACCACAAAAAAATTCTGACGACTGATGTCTTAGCCCTCGAGCTGCAATTATTGAAGCCCATTTGCCTAGAGCCCATGCTATTCAACAAGAAAAGCTCCCACCATGAGAAGCCTGTGCACTGCAACTAGAGAGTAGCCCCCACTTTCCGCACTAGAGAAAGCCTGTACATAGCAATGAAGACCTAGCGCACCCACATAAATAATTAACTTTTTAAAAAAACCCAGCATTTCCTAGTCTTTTTTGGTGATAATCTTTCATTGTCTTCTGTTTACACTTTTATATTCTCTTATGACGGGTCAATTTCATTCTGGTTTATGAACCACAAAAAAATTCTGACGACTGATGTCTGGTTCTGGATTCCTGAAATTTATATATGGCAGTACATGTTTTCAAACTACAGGTACAGTTTCCCATAGTTCTTTTAATTTATCCCAACAACACGCAAGATCCAAATAAAGCCTGGCCCTCTCTCAGCACTGACTCAACCCGGGTTCCACCTGCCAATTTTTTTTAGCTTCTAGCTTTAAGCTTCCCAGTTGCTCGAAGGTCAGGATCGGGGTATAATATCCATGACAGAAACAACTTACAAGTTATCTATAAAATGAGGCTATCTTAAACACACACGTATCTGTTCTGTAATTATCTTGATTTAATGATATAAAGCTGACGTTCAGAGGGCCAGGTGATCTGGAAGTGCTTCACTCATTTTCGCCTTTGTGCTTATACTGACTGTTGAACTCAAGTTTGTCCTGAGGATACCATCTACCAGAGGCGCTGCTGTCCTGGGGGTACTGAGGCAGCAGGGAGACCTTACCTGGGCATCCAGGGGCACGCTGTACACTTCCGCATCCAGGAGAACTGTGCATGCGCTGAATGGCAGTGTCTGATTTGCCAGTGTCCTTGCAGCTCTGTAATGAACCCGAAGAACCTCCTGTTCATTGGATACAATGAGTTTTTCCTAGTTGAACAAAGAATTAAAAAAAAAAAAAACAACAACTCTTCAACCACTTGTTTAAAAAAAAAAATCACTTAAAATGTTAAAAGAACTTGAATCTCAGAGGAGTTTTTCCTTCATAGTAAGGCTGAGAAATTTGAGAACTCTGAGAATTCTAAAAGTAAATTTTCTTTCCAAAATTGGCAGTTTTTTAAAAATGATCTTCTGAAAGTGTACAATGATGGCTTTCATTAATAATATACAGTCATCTGCTGGTATCTGTGGGGGATGGGTTCCAGGATCCTTGTGGATACCAAAATTCATGGATGTGCAAGCCCCTTATATAAAATGGTATCATATTTGCATATAACCTACACACATACTCCCATATACTTTAAATCATCTTTAGGTTACTTACAATACCTAAGACAATGTAAATGCTAGGTAAATTTGCCAGTATGTGGCAAAATCAAGTTTTGCCTATTAGAACTTTCTGGAATTTTTTTTCTTGAGTATTCTGATCCATAGTTGGTTGACTCCATGAATACGGAACCTGTGGATATGGCGGGCTCACTGTATTTACCAAGATGTTCAATTGTCACCACTTAACTCCAGGACATTTTTGTCACCCCAGGAAGAAATACCCCAGGCCCACTAGCAGTCACTCTGCATTCCCCTTCTGCCCCTGACAACCTCAACTCTACTTCTGGTTTCTATGAATTTACTTGTCATGAACATTTCATACAGGTGGAATCAAACAGTGTGTGGTCTTTTGTGAATGGCTTCTTTCATGTCACCTGTTTTCAAGGTTCATCTGTGTTGTAGCACACATCACTTCCATTCATTTTTACATTTATCTCCTCATCAGTTGATGGCTCCTTTGGGACACAGTGAATAAGGCTGCTAAGAACATTCATGCTCAGTTCTTTGTTTGAATGTGTATTTTTATTTCTCTTGGGTAAATAACTACGAGTGGGATTGCTGGGTCATATGGTAGGTTTATGTTTAATTTGTTGACAAATTGCCAAAATGTATTCAACAGCAAACTCCGGGAGTTGGTGATGGACAGGGAGGCCTGGTGTGCTGTAGTCCATGGGGTCACAAAGAGCTGGACACGACTGAGTGAATAAACAGAATTGATTCAACAGCAGTTGTATCATTTTATGTTCTTGCCAGCAAGGTGGAAGATTCCAGTTTTTCAAACCCTTGCCAACATTTGTTATTGTCTGTCTTTTTATTATATGCATTCTAAGTGTTCTGAAGTGGTGCTCCATCGTGGTGGCGTGGTGGCTGCTTCTCTTCTGTAACAGCAAGGCATTTGTAACGTGGCTACATGCACAGATGAAATATACCACAAGCTTGTGGCTGAAACAGCTACTGATGTGGGTGATACAACCTAACTTCTTTCTGCTAACAAACTGTTCACTGATGTGGGTCATGCAGTGTTCCAAGTTGTCTGAGTGCATCTTTATTTGCTTCTCTCTTTGTAATACTATAAATTTATTTCATTCATTTACAAACATTATTCTGAGCAAAGGTTTTACATAGGAATCCATGGCACAAAAAAGGTTAAGAACCTCTACCGTAGGGAATCAATCATGAATGAAGACATTACATACAAGGTTTTGCTTGTTTAAGAATCTATGTGTCTGTCTGTAAAAAAGGGTCATAACTTATATCACATTTTCAGAAAGTCCCTGACTGTCCCAGAAGAGATATAGAAGGTAATTTATTGTTTTTATCAATCCAAGTTACTTTGATGATTTCTATAAATAGATAGGTTTGTTCTCTTGTCATTTCATGCCAAAACTAACCACCAGAAACTGGAATACTAAAGCAGACCAAAAGGACCAAGGAGCGCAGACTCAGTATGATTCTGCACCATGGCAGCTGGTACCAAGCAACAATCTCAGAACTGGGAAACCCATCTGTCTATACAGGAATTCACTGCTACTGGCCTGTAGATCCAGCAAATAACACTGAGAAATTTTAAGAGGTTTCTGTATATCAAATAAATACTGAACATAAATTGTAACACAGGAATGGCTATCCAAAAACAGGCTTAAAAATTCTCCATTTTATTGCAGAAGAACAAAGATAAAATCAAGCCATTTCCCAAAATGGTTCTAAATAAGGAACATTCACTAATAAAAAACTGTAGCCCATCATAATCTGTTAAAACAGTTATTTTTTTGCATAAGTGAATTTAAACATTTCTTACCCTTTCAATACTGTGCTGCAAACGTAGTTTCATCCTGACAACTTCCTGTTGTCGAAAAAGCTCTTTAAGTGGATCTGACAGTGAAGGTGGGGGTGTAATCTAATTTAAAAAAGGGTTGAAAATTAGATTTATTAATTAGATTTCATTCACAATAATCAGCTATTTCTATAAAATTAAACCTTTTTAGTGCAGAACATAATGAAAACATAAATTCTTATGTTCTTTGAATTAAATAACACAGTAACAATTTCACAACTGGTTGTTACTTTTTAATTTCAACTCTTTGAAAGAAAGCAAAACATCATATATTTGAAATGCTCTGAAAGAAAGCAAAACGTACACATTTTACCTCTGAGGCCACAGCAAATCTCAAAGAGCAAATCAGGATGGAGGGAGTTGTTTGCCGCAGAGGCACGTTTTAGAGCATCAGTATGTGACAGTTCACAGACAGGGAGGAAGGAATAACAAACACACAAAAACACCACACAGAGAGTCCTAAAGATGACGGCAGTCTGAGTGTACAGTAAGTAAAGTCTCTCTGTAGACATGATAAAATCCAAACACAAAACTGCAGAGTCGTATATTTAGTGAATTAACTTTTATAAAAATAGATGAAACTGTCTTCTAACAGAGCTGTGGTTTTCAAACTTCATTACAAATGTGATTCCTCACTTTGTCTATCCATTCTCCAAAGAGCTTATGGTTAGTTCACCTCTGATTTGATCATTATCATGAACTGTGCTTTTTGACAGATGCTGGAGCTTAAGAAAGCTGACTCAGTCTCGAGCACACTCTTGACCATTAATACAGAGACACCCAAGTATGGCAGCAACTGTCTGTGATCCCTACATATTCTCCCTCTGCCCTCAGCTTTTAATAACTATCAACATACTACAGTGAAGAAACAAAGGTTTCTCAGAACATCCTGGCACAAAGCAATAACTCTGGGGGACTCTTCTGGCAGGGGCACAAGGAGATACTGACATGCGGCTGCAGGGACAGTGTAGTACCTACCATACCTGAAACACTTGCCAAAGATGCAAAACTGGACCTAGTCAAGACTCTATTCATAAACAGTAAACAGTGTAACACCACTAGGATTCAATCAGTTGAGTCAATGCAGACTATTCTATAAAACAACTTATTGGGGCCGATCATTTTTCAGGTCTCTAATTATACATTTGATTTGTGTCTTTAAACTTCTTTAAATTTAGTAAGAGGCAAGAGTACAGTTTGGTGCTATTATTTCAGTTTTGAAAAGTCACACAGGTGATCCTTCAAGTGGCACAGAGAAAACACCTCCTCCTTTGAGACTGGAGTGTCAGAGAAGGCTTCTCTGAGAGGGTCATGCCCGGGCTCCACCTTAAAGGAAGAGCCGGAGTAAAGAGCCCAGAGAAGTTAGTTGTGGGGGAAAAGAGAAAGAAGAGCTAATTCACACAGGAGGGAATAGTACGATCACCTGCCTGAGACAGGCAGTCTGGTGTCAGGAGGCACCTACAGGCAGGCCTGAGTTCCTGGAGCATCAAGAGTGAGAGCAGAGAGGGAAGCATGGAAAGAGCAGCAGGTCCAGTACTACAGGCTGTAGTCTACCCTGCACACACTGCTTCTCCAGGCATGACTCACAGGATGCTGGGTCCACAAACATGGTTTACAGGAAATGGTCCGAGAACAAGTGAGGTTGGGAAACACTGTATGGATACACACACACACACATAAATATACTTATTTACATATCTCATAATTAACAAACTAAATTTTAATAGTTTTAGAAACCCTACAGTGAAGAAATCTGTTTTTTGATTAAATGTTTCACAAACTTATTTAGTCATGAAAAATAACCCTCTTTCCCCACTGAAGAAGGTATTTAAGTAACATGCTGTGCAACACATATTATGTGTAACACATTGGGGTAAATTTTATATATAATAGGGAACCAGGGAAAGGTCTTAATAGCTCACAGCTGTACTGGAGAACAGCTACTGGGGGACACGACTATAAGCAAGGAATGAGGAAACAGGCCATTGCTGCACTGGGGTGAGAGGGGGAGGCAGAGAAAGGGATGGGGTCTAAAAATGTGGGTGACTGAGGATAAAAAAGAGGGAGCAGCTGAGGACTCACAGGTCCTTCAGCACTAGGACTGGATGGCTGCTAACAGAGACCACAAGAGGGGACCCGAGGAGAGAGAAGCAAGTTAGGGGCAAGTTCAGTGCTGAAATGTTGAGTAGACCAGCTAGTATAAAAGATGCCAAGGAGAGAGGTTTGTGCAGAATATACAAATCTGGGAATTCTCAAAATACATCCATCTGTAGAGGAGTATGTGGAGGCTTTTTGAGGACACTTTCCCTCTGCTTTTTCCTCATCTTGTCCTATGTTGTGGGACATTCAGAAAACATCCAGAAGCAGGTAGAACACAGTTACGCAAGTCAGTAGTGTATTCAGGTTTGAAGACAGAGGCAGGCATCATTCTCCACGAGACCTGCAATGACCCAGCCCTTCATAAGATTATAGCTCAAAGGGAGAGGCAGGCCTGTAAACAGTTAACTGTAACATCCTGGGTAGGTTTAAGGAAGATACAAGCAATTCTGTTCCGACAAGATCCTGCTCAGAGTGACATCATAGCTCACACGACAACGGAAGAGGAGAGAAAAATGGCCCTGGCGAAGACAGCATTCCACGTAGAGCGAACAGCACAGCCAAAGGACCCAGGCAGTGAGCAGAGACTCCACAGGAGAGGGGGCTCAGTGTGGCTGAAAGGCTGAGTGACTCGGCCAAGTGGTGAGATGATGAAGCAGGAGTGGGGAGACGGGTCAGGCTGCTGTGCTCAGATGTGGGTTTTTATGTGTGGCTAATGGGGAGCCAGCTAATCACAGCTGAGATACTTCAACAGGGAAACAGCTTTTTATTGTTTTTAAAGGGACAGAAATTTAATAACAAAACGAAAGTGCCAAAAGAAAGAAACTAGGAGAAAGAAGAAGTGGAAAAGTTGCTGCAATGCTGAAGTGAGAGATACTGATGAGGGCCCTGGGACAGGCAGCAGAGAACATCGAGTCCTCAGATCTAAGGGACAGAACCAGGTTAACTGATGGGTTTCTACTGTGGTGTCATCACCAATAAATAACGTGTTTGTCAGGGAGTGGGTGGGGTGGTCCTGTTTTGAGGTCTGAGGTTGAAGTGGGTGCCATTAGACCTGCCTTCTGGAAACAGAGTTGGGTGGCCAAAGCACCGCAGCAGCTCAAGATAGCCATCACCTCCCCGCCTCCGGGGCAGGCTCCCCACCAGAGGCTCCCACAGGTGCAGGCAGTCACTGCACTCACCTCAGGGCACCTGCCTACTCTCCTCAACTCCACTTCCCTCACACATGCCAGCACAACTCCCACCTACGACTCTCCTGGAAAACCCTCAGGGTCAGCATACTGGGGAACCAAGCCTGGGACATGTGCCTGAGGTCATTTAACTGACTGCCCAGGAGGCGCCTGCCATCTGATTCTAGAGATGACGTGGCTCGACAGGAAGGACATTTTGGGACTAACGCTGCTGAAACCACAGAGACAGGACCTCACTGACTGAAGAATTAACTCCTGGAGAACCTTGATGCTTAAGGAGTTAGTACAAGAGTCATAAGAAGACAGAGAAAGATTAGTGAGGTAAGAGAACCAGACGAGCATACCACCATGAAAAACCAGGGAGGGGAGGAGTTTATGAAGAACCAGATGGTTATGAAGTTGAATGTGACAGAGAGCAAGCAGAAAGAAAAAGGGAGACGTCAAACAATGAGTCAATTCGGAGCTCATGGGGGATCTCCGCCAGTGCACACACACTGAGAGTATGAACAGGAAGTGACACAGAGGGGACATTGGGCACAGATCACTCTCTAAGGTATGGTGTGAGATCACTCACTAGGCATGACCAAGTGCCACAAGCAAGGGATAACTTTTTTCTCCGTAGGACAAAGGAGACCCCAATATGTTCAGTCAATGGGTAACAGCCAGTGAAAAGAGAAACTGTAAAAATATAGTAGCAAGAAGTGTTCTCACAGAGGAAGTTTCCAAAGAAGGCTGGAGGGAATGGAATCAAAAGGACAAGGAAAGAGTTAACCTTCAGAAAATAAAAGCATTAACTCCTTATGGTTGAAAGAAGCAGCGGGTAAGGAACACAATACGGAGGACCAGTGCTGTTTAGTAAGGCAGCACAGACCACATACGACTCCTGAGCACTGACTGATGCATGGCTGGTCTGAACTGAAACGTGCTGCAAGCCAGACTGGTTTCAAATACTCAGCACCAAAAAATTACCTATGTAGACTATCTCAAAAGCTCTTCTATGCTGATTATATTTTGACATAGAATTGTGGATATATTGAGTGAAATATTAATTTTACCCATCTCCTTTTACTCTTTAAAACGTCAAAAGTAAAATCACTCAGTCGTCTCCAACTCTTTGCAACCCCATGGACTATACAGTCCATGGAATTCTCTAGGCCAGAATACTGGAGTGGACAGCCTTTCCCTTCTCCAGGGGATCTTCCCAATCCAGGGACTGAGCTCCGGTCTCCCGCACTGCAGGCAGATTCTTTACCAGCTGAGCCACCAGGGAAGCCCAAGAATTCTGGAGTGGGTAACCTATCCCTTCTCCAGTGGATCTTCCCGACCCAGGAATCAAACTGGGGTCTCCTGCATTGCAGGTGGATTCTTTACCAACTGAGCTCTCAGGGAAGTCCCCATTAAAATGTGGTTACTAGAAAACTGAAGACTACACATGTGACCTCCATCACATTCCTACCAATGGGGTTCTCAGTGTATCAAGAGAGGCTACTTACTGTGGGTATGCAGATCTTGCTTAACGGGTTTCCGTCCAGGAGATATGACCCATTAAACGTCACGTATTCGTCGTAATACTGAGGTGCCTGAGGGATCACACTACATAACAACTTGCGCTTTTCTTCAATCTTTTTTCTTATGTGCAAGTATTCAAAATAGGGATTTGCACGCTCTGAGCTGTATGGCTGGATCTCATCGAGCTTCAGCGAGTCCACAATGGCGGCCAGGGACTGCTGGGTTTTCTCTTTTGCTTGCAGCAAAGATGGACTCACTTGCACTGGCTGAGGCACCCGAGATACTTTCCTTTTCCGCGGGTGGTGAATCTGAGGGTCGTCCTCCTCAGTTAGTCTTATTCTTCCTCGAGGGGACGCAGACTCACTGTCTTTGTCTGGCAACAGTGCACAGCTGGCCAGAATCTGCTTGCTTTGACTGGCTCCTGTGTTTCCTTTGTTTCTGGTCATCCTTTGAGGGATCTGGTTTTCAGGTTTATCATCTTCAGCACTTTCCTCTAGTTCTACTTTAACTAAGTGTCCGTATTTATGCATTTCTGGTGGAGCCAATGGTTGTGGATGGTTCTCTAGACTCGATAAAGTACTCTGTTGTGACTCCTCATCCTCGATGGAAAGCAAACACTTCTCACTTTCAGGACAATGTTTTGGATTATCTGGTTCACTCAGGTTTCCTTTGGGCACCCCTGCATTCATTTCACATAAATCAGAATCACACTTATCATTTAAATGAGTCAAAACCAAACTCTCCAGTTTGTTTTCTTTTTCATGTGAAGTATCCTGAGTATCAGAAGTGCTTTTTTCAGCCTCATGGCCACTGGAAGACTTAAACATTAGCTTGCTAAATGCGTAATGAGGATTTGGCTGGGAAGACCCATCACTTCCATTAAAGTCCTTTTCTGATGTCAATACTGGCAAAGTACTAGCTTTCTCAAAATTTGGTGCTGCTTCTTCAACAGCGCTTTCAGAGTACACTGGGACAAAGGCATCTGTCTTCTGAACGTCTGTTAGGACAAAAGTATTTTCCATATCTTTTGTAGGTTCAGTATCAGTATCCAAAACAGAACTGATCATTTGAATTGCATTTTTCTGCTGTAGAATACCTGGTTCTTGAGTGCTGACATAGGACAAAGAAGTATGTCTGGAAATAGATTCAGCATCTGAAAGTGACTGGCTATGAGAAGAGCAAGGCTGCTGGGAAGGGAGAAAGGACACTGGATCCTGAGCACAAGTGTTTCCTGGCAATTCAGTCTGGTGCACAGACACAAAATCAATATTCTGTTCTCTCAATACTTTGTTTTCAGGATTACAAAAACCCTGAACAGAAGAATCTTGATCAGGTGCCGCAGAATTTGGGCAGCTAAAGTCTCCGGTGTTTAACGACTCCATCTCCCATGACTTACTTTGGATCACACCAACCTGATTAGAGGGCTCTAAGTGCACAGGACTGCCCATCAGCATGCCCATGGGAGCAGTGCCCTTGATGACATTTGTATCAGTAGAATTATATTTGCTGTTTATAGATCTAGTTGGAGAGGCTGAAAAACTGGAATGTATGTTAGACACGCTCAAAAGTTCTCTTTCAGGCACGGTGGAAGATACCTCAGATTTGGGAGAAGGACAAATCTCTCTTGGCACAGCTGAGCCATCTTGACTACTCTCTTCTGATATTGTTTGGAATTGCTTTGTATGCTCACAAATGACAGAGGGCATGCTACATCTTCGGGCTTCTGCAGCTGATCTCCCTTCATTTGTAACTAGTTTAGCATCTTCGACAGATGATGCCCGGAGATGGGAAGTCAGAAGCCTGCTAGCATAAGATGCTTTAATCCGCTCTGATAGGTCAGTCAGGCTATCTAGCTCCCTGTCGTGAAGGGCAGGAGATTTGGCAACTGGCAAAAACGGTGACTGGGAAAAGGACATTTGGGAATCCGAACCCTCTAACATAAAGTCTGAGTCATACTCAACTGGAGGCCTTGGGGTTGTCATTGTAGTAAGGCAGGAATCTTCTGAGCTAGCCACTGAAATCATGGAGACAGACCTGGAGCTGAGACCTGGCTTTTCACTTTCTGATCTAGGAGACCTGTTCAAGCTATTATCTGAAACAAAGGATGACTTGGCTAAATTCATCGTATTTTTGGTGTCCACAGATTGGGATCTATTACTTACAGCATCTTTACAGTGTTTCTCCTTAGTGTAAGTATCAGTCAACTCAGAACTCTTTGATCTAGTAAGTTCTTTATTTTTGGACTCAGCTAGTGCATGCTTCGTTTTTTCTTTATCTTTTACTTTAAGTTCTAAACAATTGCGATTTCTCAACCGTTCCTTTTCTTTTTGCTTAATCTTTTCCTTGTGTTTTCTGTGCCACTGCTCTATTTCCAGGTCTTTAAGGCTTAGCATCCTTTCAAAGCTGGTCTGCATTAAGTCGTCATTCACGAGCCTCTTTTCTTTGGGCCGAGTATCTTTTGATGCTGGTGATGACTTAGGTTTAGGCTTATCTGCTTCACATTTTAGTTTGAGTGAACTACTTAGTTGAATTTTATCCTTATGTTTGTCTCGTTCTTTATATCTATCTATATCTTTTTTATCTTTTTCTTTTCCATCAGGAGTTCTTAAAGGTTCATCTTTTGTTTTTTCTTTGAAAGAGAAAGTTTTTTCATGTTGTGCTTTATTACTGTCTGTTATACTTGACTTTCTCTCTTCCTGGAAGTGTTTGGAATTACTTATATTTAAACTGTCTCTAGATTTGTCCTTTTTATCTACCTCCCTATCTTTTTCTTTATTTTTGCTTTTTTCTGATTTGGTATAGTCACTATTATCTGATGGCTTGTTTTTTTTTTCCATCAAGTGCTTCTCTTTGCTCTCTGCTGGATGTCTCTCTTTCTCAGGTTTTTCTTTGTCATGTTTCCTATCCATCTTTTCTCTACTTTTATCTCTGTCATCATTTTTTTTAATGGTAGTAATGTTTTTTAGCTTCTCACCTTCTCTATGGCATTTTTCTGTGTGATGTGAACATAGCTTGTCCTTTTCTTTTATTCTGTCGACACAGTCACTAGGATCTAATCTGTCTTTCTCTGACTTATGCTCATGTTTTATCTTCTTCTCTTTTTCAGAATTTTTTCTGTCAGCCCTCTCAATGTCCCTATCTTTAGTTTGTAATCGTTTTTCAGATTTTTCCTTACTTTCTTTCATATGCTTTTCAATTTCTATTTCCTTTTCCACTGAATGTAACCCTATAGTCTCTTCAGTGGCACTTACACCTAAAGAGCTGAATTCTGTTTCTTTATCTGTAAGTACATTCTCTCTCTCATCTTTTAAATCTTTTATTTTTTCCTCCCTAAAAGATTTCTCACTTTCCTTTTTAATCTTTTCCCGTTCTTCTTTAAAGCTTCTCTCTTTGGAGATATGCTTTTCCTTGGTTGATTTATCATCTTTTATGTTTTTCTCCAACTTTGACTTTTTTTCTAATGTTAGGGACTCATGTTCCATACTTAAAAATAGATCTTCGGTTTCATCACTTTTAAAAAAATTTTCTTTCCAGAACTCTCTATCAAATTCCACACTCCGTTGCAGCTCTTTAGTACCATCCCTACTTTTGTATTTTTCCTTTTCACCTTCAATTTCTTTTTTATGCTTTTCTTTTTCCCTTTCTTTATGTTTTAACTTATGTTTTTTTAATGTTTTACCTTCTTTATCCATTTTTTTCAGTGTGCAATCTGAATTTTCAAATGTTGGACTGTGATCATCATCTTTTATTTTGGCATTTGACTTTTCACCAAATTCTAAGTGGAAATCTTTATGATGTTTGTTTTTTTCCTTATGCTTACAAGATTTTACACTTGAACTTTCTGGTAAGAATTCAGGTTCTATATTATCATACCGAACAAGATCAGGCTGTAATGACATTTCAGAACTTCCTGGTGATAAACAGGTTTTAGAATGTTCTTGTTTTAGTGGTGTTGACTGCTTTTCACTGAGTCCACAAGAATGTTTGGGAGATTTACCACTGGAAATATGAAATAAATGTAATGAAGTATCATCTTTCGGGCTAAAAGATTTCCTGAAATTCCCCTCATCTCTGGTCTTATCTGAACAATCTAGTGCAGTATTAACTGTCAAGTTTGTAACTCTGGTATTTTCTTTCCCCTCTTTTTCTTGCTTCAGCTCTTGGTTCTCTTTATTTTTGTTCTGGTTCTTTAATTTTCTTTTAACTTTGCCTTTCTGTTTGTGTTCACTTGAAACTCCATATTCCTTTTTGGTTTGAATATCAGAATTTGATGTTTCAGGGACAGAACATGGAGCAGAACACTTTTTGTTCTGAAGAACGTCTTCATCTGAACTTTCAGAACTTGAATACAAAACCCTAGATGGCTTTTGTTTTTTACTTTTAAATGATTTAGGATAGAAAGCTTTTTCCTGTTTTGCAAATAAACTACTCTTTTCTACTTCAGATTCATTCTCTTTTCGCAGTTCTTTCCTAAGAATATGTCTGTCATCAATCATTTTATTTATTTCTTCTTCATCATCATCTTTGAACTCATACTCATCAAGGGCAGATGGAAGAGGTGCTTTACTGGGAACTATCTGTTTACTTTCACAGATGAGAGAGTCTTTCTCTGTCTCAGAGTCAATATTTTCATCAACGCTGGAAGGATTTACAGACTGAGCCTCTTCAGAATCTAGAATATGAAAAAGAAAATCTCCTGTTAGTCAAGAGACAACTGTCAGGAAAATAATACTGAGAGAAAAAACATAGCATATACAGCAAATACTTCAATTCTGAAAAGTTTTCATATTTATATGTAAATAATACAATGAAAAAATATGTAAGAGCTTTGCTACAGTTTTGTGGAAAAGCTTCAGAGACTCTGCTTCAGTATGATACCTCATGACACCTGTAAAAGCACACAATACACTGGACATACTATAGATACATATATATAAACTAATATTAAAATGTATGAACAATATAATTAAAACCCCAAAAGGGCTGGATTCAGGGAAACTGTGGCTACTAATGTAAAAAAAAAATAATTTTGTGGCCACGCTATGTGGCATGTGGGATTTTAGTTCCCCAACTAGGGATCAAACTGGTACCCTGAAGGATGGAGACTTAATCACTGGACCAAAAGGGAAGTCCCCTATAAAATTTTATATATATGTACATTTTCTTTTTTCCTGGAGAGAGAATATTTAAGTAAAATTCTTTGATGCAGAAAAGATTAACAATCACTAACTTAAAAAGTTTAATAAAAATTAGTTTTATATGCTTCAGAATTTTTTTACTACTAAAAGCATAAATGATCAAATGATTCCCATAAGGACAGAACTTGAATAAAGGTGACTGGTTGTTAACTACACAAGAAACATGACTGTCAGCTTTACCAGCAGTGGCGGGGGGGGCGGGGGGAGAAGAAATATATTCACCAATCACAAAATCAAGATTGTAACAGACAGACTGATATATAATTTGAAAAAAGCTACTTTAGTTCTTTTATAGATTTTTTTTCCTTCCTAGTTGGGCATCTTTTCTTAGCTGAAATGTATGTTGTATGCATGGAGCCTCCAACTGAAAAGAAAACCTAGGCCTGTAAAATTAAAAGAAAACTGAAGACTCTAACCAAAAGAGAACATCAAACTTCACTCTTTTGGCTAAATATATAACAGTATAAAGGTAATCAATTAATTTGAATACATCAAGTTTCCCCTAAAAGTGATCTAGCTCTCAAACATTGTTTACATGGAAATTCAAATTGCAGATGCCATTTCAGAGTGTCTGTAAGGTTCTGAGCACTGGACAAGAGCTCTGGAGAGATGTGGAGATGTGGTAATATTCCAGTACTATTAAGTGCCAACTGAGTGACAGTTACACTGACATGTGGAATTAAAAAAAGAACATTTTCAGAATGACAGTTGCTTGTAAGCATAACTCCATTCCCAGTTCTTACCACTGCAATACAAAGCATCAAACTGTAGAACTTTATGGTGCAAAAAAGGGAATAGCTGTTTTGGAAGTAGTATTTGTTCTGCTCCTCAATTAATTAAATACAAGAACATGTACTTATATGACAGGTGTTATTTTCCTTGTTGGCACCTTATTTACAACTTGTTCTTGAGGACTTTTCTCCCCTTGCAGTTTTTAAGGAGTTGATGTGTTATGGTTTGTATATAACTATTTTATTTATATTCTTTCCCATTAGGTAAGTTTAACTGGAAACTGGGAATGATTTTTTCCCTTGTATATTCCTTAACACCTCAAGTTGACACTAGAATCAATCTTAAGTAAACAGTTAGTATGCTTCTCTAGGCACAAAGTGCTCAGCGGGAGGTGTGATGTGATGAAAAGAACACAGCTCTGCAGAGTAACAGTTGACTCAGCCTGAAGATGGCTCAGATGGCTACTGGTATCCGGTTTAAAGGGTGCAGGTACCCTTCTCCAGTCAGCACCTGGGAAAGGGGAGCAGACTTCTCACAGCAACAGCACTGAATATTAGAAACTTCAGGCAGACTTCAGGGTGTGAAAACAACTAATGTAACAAAAGGCAGCTCAAACACAGCATGTCCCATTTCATATACAGCTTTTTTTTCATTCAATAGTTGCAGACATTTTCTTTTAAAGTTGCATTTTCTTTGTTACTGTTTTTAAGGCTGCATGTTACACGGAGTTAATATGTAATCACGATATACCATGATGACAGTGTGGAGTTACCCCGGGGAGGAGGATGGCAGCCTGGCTCTGGCCACTGAGTTGCACCCGCCCACCAGGCTCGCTCCTCTGCGTGCGGGCTCTCAGTACTGCCAATCAGTACTGCATGGCTCTCCTAAAACTGGCCAGTCTGGGACCCCAGCGATGACTCTATGTCTCTGTGATGCCATTCTGCTGGCAGACTAGGTTCAAATCCCTTTTCCTCCCTAAGGGATCCTAAACCTTTTTTATTTACTTTACCCAGGACTATGGATAAAGCTGGTCTTGGAATTCTGGCGCAGTAGTAAAAACAAACATGTTTGCTCCACCTCTCTTAGGAATAGTGAGAACTTCACATAAGAATCCAAATCCTCAAGCTCCTGTACTGAAAATGGCCATGGTCATCGTGATACGACACCGTTTTCAATTTGTTTCCAACTTTTTTCATCTTTACTATCTATTTAGTTACTAGGTTTGAATTTGTATTTAAAACAGTTTACTGAATTATTTCTGATAAAAAAGCTCCTTTAAAAAATATTATGTTTATCATCTCAACAATTTTCTTTGGGAAATGATGGAGACAAGTGAGAAATAAGCAATCATTAAAACATTAAATTTTTCATTAAAGCATTTTGTTATCTGTGAAAAAGTGCTAAATAACAAAATATAACTTAATTGATTAAAAATACAATACATTTGTAAGTTGCTCTTGTACATCTCAAGGCCTTATTTGGAAAATAAATTGAAATCATGGAGCTGCAATAAGCAAAATCCAGATTTTGAGAAAAATTACCAAGTAAATGATTTTTACAAGAACAAAAGAACGGAAGGGGATATTTACATGACACGGTGAATTCTCAAAATCTAATTCACATACTATGTGTACTATAATCTACACCTTTCTTGATAAATTCTTCACAAATATCTCTGACACTTTGTTCTAAAATATGACAATTGCTCGTTGCTGTCACTTGGGAATTTTTCATCAAAATCTGAATCTTTGTATTTTCCTCTTAGACTTTTTTAACCTTGCACTTTAGCTGCAAATGAAATTTTAGGTTCAAAACAATTTTCATACAACGTTGAGCCTGAAGCTGCACCCATCTTCTCACAACAGCTTTTAAGAACAAGAAATCAGTCACTCTGACTCTGATTCTGTGCCTCTGACTCTGGGAGTTTGTAAAATTTTAAACAATCTTTATCCTTGAAGTCGTGATGTAACTTGATGTGGGGTTTTCCCTTTCCATGCTTTTTGTTTTTGCTTTGTACATTCCCCTTTGATCTATAAATATCTTTCTTCAGTTAAGAGACATCTTCTTCAACTAAAAAAATTATTTTCTTCCCAACAATTATTATTTAAAAATAATATTGGACATGCTGGGTATGGTTTTTTTAAACCATTTTTCTCATATTCCTAATGCACTTTTCAATGTTTTATGTGTTGCCCTTCTCTCTTAGATCTCAAATTAGATCTTCAGTGATGTCCAGTTTACTCTTTAACCCTATATGAAATGCTTACTTTCAGTAATGAAAACCATTTTGAATTTCAAGGACTTTCCTGGCTAACTTTTCAAGGTGGCCTTCTGTTAGGGTTAGTGGATCGACAGCCCCCACCATCATCCCAGCGTCTCCAAGCGCACTGATAACTTACCCTTCTGCTTCCTATGTAATTTTCATTCTCCAGATCAACTGTTGTGCTTGTTCATTTTGGCCCTTCTTGTCTTTCAGTTGATTTTCCTCAACTCTCTGGATTTCTTTTCATACTGATAAAGGGAACTACTGGTTTCTTCAGCAGTTTAATGGAGGACCTCTACAGCAGGCGTCCCCTGCATGTGTGCTCCTTGGTCCCTCTAACTGCAGTCTGTTGCTGAGAATGCACCTGCAACAAGCTGGCTCTGAACTTCAGAGCCCCCGGGGCTCCACTGGGAGGGATATTTGAGTTGTTGCTTTGCTCCGCAATACTCTACTAACCACAACCAGTATACCGAACCTGATTACATAAATATAACTTACGTTCTAGTCAAGAAAGTAACATTAGAAAAAAAAACCCTGCATTTTAGGAAACATATCTTTATAGCTTGCATATCCCTAAATTGATTGTAAAATGCAGTCTAGAGACAGGAAAATAAAATACTGGGTAATTTTATACAGCTTATTCTAAATCTCCATTTCTAAAGCTCAATTTAAAATAAACCTCAAATTTCCTAAGTTATTTTAATTTTAATGTATAAGAAAAAAGTAGTCATGTTTAGTACAATTATTTGGAAGTAAGTATGCCATATGGGAATATATTTTCACTGTATTTCTACAGTAACAGGTACAGGTAAAGGAGTTACAGCAAAGAATTTAGGGGTGAGCTGGGGAAAGAAGAGAGTATAATCAATAGGTGAAAACACTCTGTCTAAAAGCAAAATTGACATAAAAGTAAAACCAAGTACCACACTACTCTGTACACTCCCTTAGTTATACATGGCCTTTCTATCAACGTTATCAGTCACACAAAAATGAAGTCTATAAAGTATAAATTAATCAAGACTGTCCCCCTCTGAAAATATGACTGGTATCACTACAAAAAATTTGATGTCACTAAAGGAAACTGACAAAAATCACCCAGTCTCGGCTATTCCATCAATATGTGTGTGTGTATATATATATATTTATAAATATTACATGGAGGTCCTTTAAACCATGAGTAGGTAAAACAGGATGATATAGCTAAGGCTAAACTCATTTATTTGTATACATATATGTAATATTTTAAGTTAAAGGTCTTTTATAAGAGCTCTGCCCAAATGTACCCTTCAGAGAGTTTTAGTCTTAAATAGTCAGCAATATCTCAAGGACTAAAATAATGTGACAGACTCACTTTAAGTTGCTAGGCACTGGTAGAAATGCAGTTTATAAGACAAACCATCAAGCTAATATATTTTTAACAAAAAATCGATTCATTCTGAATTTGCAATAAGCCATTTTATATATGTTGGGCAAATACACTTAAAATTTCTTGATTATATTTAGATAAACTTCAAAGAGAGATATTGAGATTATTATTTTATGTAACATAAAAATTTAAAGACATATTCATTTGCAGACATCCAAACAACATACTAGCTGCAGTCACAATTTCCCATGTATTTTTCTGATATATGAGCAAGTAAAAAATGTAGAACTATGCAATTTTTATAGACACTACTAAAGAGCAAATGCTTATAATATGGTAATTTAGGTATAATAATTTCTTTCCCTTTTTCTCCACTTAACAAAATTTGACAAATAAAATTTTAAAAAGATACTCAACCTTGAATTTAAAACTCTTAAGCTTTAGAGTTAGGTTGATATAATAAATCTACATAAAACACATGATAAAACCTGTATTGATTTTAAAGTATTAGCTTTCAAATAAGAGAACTATAGAGGTTCTGGCTGTTTAAGGTTCAGGTGGAAGTAGTTGGTGACATTTAGAGAAACGGGTGAAGAATTAAAATCAGAACTCTGTGTATAAAGTATACCATATATATCACAAAACAGAGGAGAAAAAGCAGAGTATGCAAACATGGTGATGGAATTTCTTTTAACTAATCACTAAAGAATATCTTATTGCCTATCATGCTGTATGCTCAGTCCTCTGCACATCACATGCCTTTTCATTTCTTGTAAGTGCCTATACCACAGTGAGATGGGTGAAGAATAAGTTGTTGAACACCAAGTACAGTGCTTACTCTATGTGACCTCCACCTGTAGGCTTTATGCTTCCAAGGTTAAAAGAAGCTTGTTTTAAAACTTCCTCAGGTGGGTCTTCTTCCTACTTACTGTTAAATTCTTAACATCATAATCCATTTAATAAAAATTTCTGGTCTATTTTGACTTAAGTAATTGTTTTTTGTATCTCTTGATTTATTAACTGTTATAATTCCATATCTGCATGATCATATTTTCATAGTTCCTGAAATATAAAACTGAGTATATGAGTTTAACAAATACGATAATATATTTAGAATAGTTACAATCTTTTAACATTAAGAAAATAAGGCTTTGAATTACTGGTCATTTTGTGTATTTTAAAAGACAGAAATACACTCAGCAAACACCAGAGGTAAACAACATAACACTGTCTTTTTGGAAGCTTCTTAATCTGTCTCATGGTAGACTCTAAACACCAACTGCCTACTTATGATGGAGTATTTCCTTGCTTAATCTGAAGCATGCAAGTGAGCAAAGCTTATAGCAGTGGCTTAATAAACATGGCCAGATTACTGGCAGTCAAAGCAATGTAAGGAAAGGGTGAACAATTATTTTTAACAATGCCTGGCATTTTCAACTTTACCCACTGGGCACTTTGTTTACATAATAAAACAGGGTCTGCAAAACCTGCAGCAGAATCTTTGGCAATCAATGTGTGTCAGAAAGCATGGGGAGGGGCGCAGTGCGACACAGAGTCACCCACTTCTCCGGTACTGTAATTCTGGTTCAGGAGCATGGTCTAGTTCTCTGAATATGACTCAGCTTTCAGCAGGTTAAGTAAGTAAGTAAAGTCGCTCAGTCATGTCCAACTCTTTCTGACCCCGTGGACTGTAGCCTACCAGGCTTCTCCATCCATGGGATTCTCCAGGCAAGAATACTGGAGTGAGTTACCATTTCCTTCTCCAGGGGATCTTCCCGACCCAGGGATCGGACCTGGGTCTCCTGCATTGGAGGCAGATGCTTTAATCTCTGAGCCACCAGGGAAGATTTAGCAGGTTAGCAAGAAGCAAATATCTGTAGCAAATCCTATTATCAGATAGAATTTCTGTTAGGAAGGTAATATGGAATAAGACTGTGGAAAAAGGGCAGAGGTTAGGGGAAAAAAAACACAGAATTATGCAGATTTAAGTGTTGTACACTTGTATGCAAATCAGTTGTACTGACCAGGACACATGAATTCCTCCAACAATATCATATATATCTGATGTGCATGACATAAAATGACTACTCAAGGAGGTTCACGAACTTGGGCCACCCTGCACATTGTTTATTACTAATCTGTGATGAAATGATGAAGTAACAGGCTTGTATCAGAGGAAATCAGCGACGTCACAAGCACACTCTGAGCTCATCGGACAGACACCTCTTGTCAGAGCATTCTCCTCTCTGATGAAAGAAGCCATGCACTGGCGTATATTCTGGCACAAGCTCTGTGCCCCGAGGACCTGACACTCTGCAGAACAGTGCCTCTGAGCCGCACTGTCACAAAGCACAACACCTAATGGGATAAGCCAAATTCGAAAGTGTTTCCTACAGAATGCCTCTTTATCTACTCCAAATTTAAGTTCTGAAATCCACAGCCAGTTATACTCTCTAACTTTGCAACACTTAAAGTGTATCTGTCACATGGATGACGTACATACAAAATAGGTAACAATGCTGTCAGGCTTTACATGTACAAATGTCTATGGGCAGTCAAATTAATACTCGATTAAATATTAATACATTCTGAATTTAGATTAGATGATGTTTAGTCTGACAAGGACCTCATGTAAATTAAACAATAAATTTGGGTATTTTCATCAGTCTTTTTCAGCAACTTCAAAATCTTTGTATGATACTTACGGATTATTTTTACTGATGATTTTTAAATCATTTCTTGAGGGATTTTGATCAAGCCAATAATTCAGGCACATTCACCATGTGGAAAATAAGTATGCTGAAAAATCAATACATAGCTGATGAACACATGAAACAGTATCAGTGAAAATAAAAAACGGTTCAAGACGTGCTTTACTCTAATGAAACATGTAAGTTCAAATAAAATACCTAACTTCTTCCATGGAAAAATTTATTGCAGCACTTCTTTCTCAAAGAAAGATTTTTAACTAAAGCTGCTTTTCACTGCTATTGTTTTCTGAAGAGACCAGGATTACAAAGTCCATAGGCATAATAAATGGGAGAACTAACATATCATATTGAATGTTTCTCTTCTTCAAATCTTATTTTCTTACTTTCCTATGGAAGCTATGTAATTCAAATATTATAATCCTTATTTCATACAGCACAAAGACGTTCAACTGACTTTCAGTTTGCACCTGGCAGATGGATTTACAAATACTTTGAAATTAAAGAAGTGACAGGGGTTAGGAGATAATCATGTTAGTATCTCCATTTCCTTCACCAGCTATGTCCTCCAAGCTCACAGATGGCCCCTCCATGCTGAAGCACCAGAGGAGACCTTGCTGTTGCCAGACCAGGTGTTCCCAGACTCACCCAGTCTCCTTAACGGACAAACTCAGTCTACAGGTTCAGCGACTCTGGATTTGTGGGTAATGGAAGCTTCTGGCATAATCCCTAAGGCCCAATTACCCCTTCCTCCAATTAAACAAATATTTGTTAAGCAATGTCTATGTACCAAACACTTCAGTCTACATTTATTGGAGGGTGGAGAGAAAATATACACAAAAAGGAATGTTGCCACCTTTACAATTCCTCCTATAGTTTTAGCTCCCATCATTACAATTCCCACTACTAAACACTGCTGTCAACCCTTTAAATAACATGTTTGTCTCTCTCTATTCCTCCCTCCCCCATGTCTCTTCTCCTTATAATTAGCCCCCCTTTTGGATGGGTGATAGTCAAGCAGAAGCCTTGATCCTTTCCTAAGTGGAATACGAGAACAATCACTATTGCCGGCCCCTTTCAGAACTACTGAAAACATACTAGGCGTTTCCCCTAACATATCATCTTGAGAATTTCTTAGTATTTAAAAAACTCAATATCCTGAACCTTTTACGTGCTATTCACCTTAACTGAGTTTTGTACAAAATTCCCCTGGAAAAGTACCTATTAAGTACACACTTAAAATTTTACTCTTGTCCATTTTTTAAAGTCTGACACGGTGTTTTAAGTCATTTTTATTTTTTTCTACAAGTCCTCCCTCTTTTCATACAATCCAGCTGGGAGAAGATGCTGGGTGCAGCTCAGCACACTCCTCTGTCTGGGCCCCTCCTGCCAATGGCAGCAGGATCCGACCTGAGGAGGACTGAGGAGAGGAGCAGAGGGCAGGAGGGCAGGCAAGGGTTTCATCCTCTTTCTAATTTAATGTTGGCAACTACTGATCCTCAATGCTCCCAGACATCAACTAACAGAGGGCTGCAAAGTGATCAGTCTCTCTTGTCATTCTTTCAGCTGGATTAATCTTATAAGAAAACATTTCTTCTCATCATAATGAGGTTACCCAGTGGTAAGAGTTCATACAGGAATATGGAAGCAAATGATTGACTTTTCCCCTTTTTTGCCTATTTTTTAAGATAAAAAACTGGTTCTTTGGTAACCATGAATTAATTTAAAAATTCACCATGAAAGATTCATGAATTTAAACATGTTCAATGGGTTTCAAATCTTTGCAATTAACACCCTTATTGAAGCTCAAACTTTCCCATTTTTGGCCAGTGGAGAACTGTTCCAAGCTGTCTAAGGCCTTCTGACAAAACCTGAAATCTGAAATAAGGAGATGTTCTGTATTTCCTGCCCTAGACATAGTTTAGCATCATCCATTGTTTTCCAAGAAAGTTTGGCTTTCTTTTAGGAGAAAATATTTCCTAATTATATCTGGGTACCAGGAATGACTACTGCTACTATCTTTGTCAGCTTTAGATCTCTTCAACAGATCTAAATTTGTATTTTAGTTTTAATTTGGAAGTAATTTCAACTCACAAAAAGTTAGAAAATAAAAAATAATAAACTAAAAAATAAATAATAAAAAAAAAATAAAATATAAAAGGTTTTCCTATTGTTAACACTTTACTCTTCTTGCATTATACTTTCTTTCTATATATAACATATGTGTATAAATACATTTTCTTCCTTAACTATATGAGGGTAAATTACATATATAATGGCTCTTTACCCTATATACTTCAGAGAGTATTTT
Source organism: Oreotragus oreotragus (assembly GCA_006410675.1). Lineage (NCBI taxonomy): Eukaryota > Metazoa > Chordata > Mammalia > Artiodactyla > Bovidae > Oreotragus > Oreotragus oreotragus. Next base: position 127,094 of record SJYX01006687.1, on the reverse strand, counting down.
GCAAGACATAAAGATATTATTTGTTACAGCATAGTTGCCAATTTCATTAATTTACACTGAAACAACACTAATCTACTGTCCTTATTTTTTGCTAAATGATCTAATAATATCTTTTATAACTATTTCCCCCCTCCACAACAGAAACCAGTCCTGGAGCAGGTATGTTTTTTACTTATCGGTTTTTAAAAAACTCTGAGTATGCCAAAAGTTTTCTGAAATACTCTTCTTGGATCTTCCCTTTTTAAAACTGTGATTGTAAAATTGTGCCGCAATTTTACAACAATGACCAGAATTCAACCACCTAAACACAAAAATAAAAATACAAAGGTGACTCATCAATGCCAGGAAGGGTCTGGTGAGTAGTGCTCTGATTGATAAAAGGATTAAAATAATTCAGACGTGGTACAGCTAGCAGTGGCAGTGTGTAGCAGTGCTGGTAACTATTAATGGGGAGAGAGTCTGCAACAGGCTTGAATCTGACATCAGCAATTTGTAGGGAAAAGAAATCACAGAAATTGGGCAAGAGCAACAGGACTCCATTTACACGGAGGACGTGGAGACAGGACCTCAACTGAGGTTACCAAACTCAACATTCTGAACAGCTAGAGTGCTAGGTGTTACAAAGCAGAAGTACGACATTCTACCAAAATAGCATGTCAACAGGTGAACAGAGACCATATGGAACAAACCTGTGTAACTCTCATCATCATCAGACAAAGGCACCTCTCTCTTCAGCAACAACTCTAGCTCCTCTGTTTCTGCCACATCCACTGGACGCTCCCCATGTTTATTAGCTTGAAAAGGGTTTCCACCATGACGAAGCAGCAGTTTCACAATCTGCAACATTGAACAGTAGGAAGACTCAGTCCTTTCGTAGACTCCATTATTTCAACCATTATCCCGATTACACGCACAGTCTCCTCCTGCTCCGTCTACTCTGCCTCCTTCCCCAGTATCTATTCTCAATCATAATTACTCTCAAGTTCCATTTTCACTACCATCCCCCTTCTGATTGCATCTACTACCAAGACAGTTGCTCCTTAAAATTGAGGTTGGGCTATCTTAGCACTGAATCTCATGATTTTTCTTCCTGTTTCATCAAACATTTGAAAATATTTACTGAGTACCTATTAGCAAGGACTACATCAAGTTCTGCAGATAAATCAATGAACAAGAGTAACAAGCTCCCTGGCCTCTTGCAATGTACAGGCTACAGGAATTTTCAAAACAAGTATTTCCCCTGTTTAAGGCAACCAGCCCTACACCAAGGCTCGTTAATAATCTTCTTGTCTCCATTTCTCTGGAATGTAAACTATCACTAACTGATATGAGATTACTTAAAATTAATGAAGCTTAAAATGCAAGGCCTCTGACTTTCATGGTCCTGTATCTTTTTATTCATTTCTTAAAGAACCTCGTCCCCACAAATTACATAAGCTTTGGACTCCACAAAGATGTGCCTGGTTAGTCATTTTGTTTTCTTGGTTTCCTTCTTTCTTCCTATTCCACTTCTTTTCTATATTAAAGCCTCTTTTTTGATTGACTTATTTCTAGAAACCAATCTTTCCAGTTCATTTCTCTTTTGCCTTAAAACAATAATGGGAATAAAGAAACAGACTTTAAAAAAAAAAGAAACTGTTTAAGCCTATTCTCTTCTCCTCCATCTAAACCTCTCTTCTTTCCTGAACAGTCAAGCTCCTAGACAGTGTTTACCCTTGCGGCCTTGACTACTTCTTTCTTACAGGCCCTTCACCCTTTCACCTACAATTATGTTGCCATCAGTCCAGTGAAATGAGTCTTCTAAAATCTGTGAATATCTAAGCCACAGGTGATTTCCCCAGGGCTCTGTCCTTGATTCACCTGACTCATGCTCTGTTCTACATCATCTCCCTGGAGCGCTCACCACCCACTCTGAATGAGATGGCAATTATGCAATCCATCCATCCATTTTCATTCTCGTGCTCATTCTTTCTTAGCCCTCTTCTTCAGCTTCAGAACCAAATATCCAAGTGTTCCTTCGATATACTGTATTTTAATACAAACGCTGAAACCAATTGGTCCCAGAGTTCATTAAACTTGCACCCTTATCTTTTATCTTTTCTAATCTTAGTGACTAGCACCAAAATATACGCAGTTACTGAAGCCAGAACGATGGCAGTCATCACTGATTCTTGTTTTTCATTCATTGTTGCTGTTTAGGCACTAATTTGTGTCCTTCACTTTTGTGATTTGGCCTCTTGCAATGTACAGGCTACAGGAATTTTCAAAACAAGTATTTCCCCTGTTTAAGGCAACCAGCCCTACACCAAGGCTCGTTAATAATCTTCTTGTCTCCATTTCTCTGGAATGTAAACTATCACTAACTGATATGAGATTACTTAAAATTAATGAAGCTTAAAATGCAAGGCCTCTGACTTTCATGGTCCTGTATCTTTTTATTCATTTCTTAAAGAACCTCGTCCCCACAAATTACATAAGCTTTGGACTCCACAAAGATGTGCCTGGTTAGTCATTTTGTTTTCTTGGTTTCCTTCTTTCTTCCTATTCCACTTCTTTTCTATATTAAAGCCTCTTTTTTGATTGACTTATTTCTAGAAACCAATCTTTCCAGTTCATTTCTCTTTTGCCTTAAAACAATAATGGGAATAAAGAAACAGACTTTAAAAAAAAAAGAAACTGTTTAAGCCTATTCTCTTCTCCTCCATCTAAACCTCTCTTCTTTCCTGAACAGTCAAGCTCCTAGACAGTGTTTACCCTTGCGGCCTTGACTACTTCTTTCTTACAGGCCCTTCACCCTTTCACCTACAATTATGTTGCCATCAGTCCAGTGAAATGAGTCTTCTAAAATCTGTGAATATCTAAGCCACAGGTGATTTCCCCAGGGCTCTGTCCTTGATTCACCTGACTCATGCTCTGTTCTACATCATCTCCCTGGAGCGCTCACCACCCACTCTGAATGAGATGGCAATTATGCAATCCATCCATCCATTTTCATTCTCGTGCTCATTCTTTCTTAGCCCTCTTCTTCAGCTTCAGAACCAAATATCCAAGTGTTCCTTCGATATACTGTATTTTAATACAAACGCTGAAACCAATTGGTCCCAGAGTTCATTAAACTTGCACCCTTATCTTTTATCTTTTCTATTCTTAGTGACTAGCACCAAAATATACGCAGTTACTGAAGCCAGAACGATGGCAGTCATCACTGATTCTTGTTTTTCATTCATTGTTGCTGTTTAGGCACTAATTTGTGTCCTTCACTTTTGTGATCCCATAGACTGTAGCCCACCAGGTTCCTCTGTCCATAGGATTATTCAGGCAAGAATACTGGAGTGGGTTGCTAGTCCCTTCTCCAGGGGATCTTTCTGACAAAGGGATTGAACCTGCATCTTCTGCATTGGCAGGAGGACTCTTTACCACCAGCGCCACCAGCGAAGTCCTTTTCACTCATATTCCTCTCAGATAGGTGGGAAGTATTATTAATTCTGCTTCCGTGACATCTCTTTTGCTTTGAGCTTTTATTTCCAGTGACATGAGTGTGTTCTGTCATAGGTAAATCTGTACTATAATTTATTAACACATTTCTGCCCTTATCCTAGACAATAAACTTTATGTGAAATCTTTGTCTTTGTATTCTCAATACACAACTATGATGTTTTCTGGTATATAGCACATCTTTTTCAAAAAACAACATTAAACAAGATGCTACAAAGCAGGAATTTCTAACAAATTAAATTATTTAAGAGTAACAATGATTCACAGTGAAATGAAAAATTGTTTCTAGGCTATGGAAGAATAAACCATCAAAACAGAACATTTGAAATGTAAGATTACAAAAAGAAAACAACTCATGATCAATTGTTAATGTTCAATTTTCGTATTTATTTTCATAAAATTAATTTTTTTATAAGATCAAATAGCTTTTCAAGGGTGCTCAGTTCAGTTCAGTTCAGTCGCTCAGTAGTGTCCAACTTTGCGACCCCCTGAATCGCAGCACGTGAAAAACAATTGTCCCTGATATTTACCTTCGAATGCTTAAATATCACACCTAGCATGCTGCTTCCATATTTTTCAGTTTTAGGTGTTGTCTACTGTCTTACAATGGAAGACAGGGACTCAGCTCTCGTTTACCAACTGTACCCCTGTACTCCTATACATAACCATTCCCCCTCCTCCTAACTTTCCAAAACAGTCATATTATTTTGTGTGTATTATGACTAATATAAATACTGAACCAAGCAGCATACCATAACGAAATTTTCATTCTTATACAAGTCATTTTATCCCAGAGTTAACTATCTTCATTTTTCATTTGTTCAGTGTTCTACATACTTATCGTTAACTCATCCCCCATTCTGCCACAAGCACAGACCACTGTTTCTGTTAAAGTCCTTCTCCAAGCCTTCTCACTTCCTTTAAAACAGACTGGCTGCTGTCTAGATTTGCTTCTCATCTGTCATCTTCCTCCATCCTATCATCCTAGAAACACCCTTTCCTCAGTTTTGTGTTGAATTCTTTAGATTGTATCTTCTTTGTTGGTTTATGCCCTCATCTTGTTGAAACACTACCTCCAGGAGATCCTTGAGAAATGGTTAAATAATCTAAGATTTTTTGTGTACATGTCAGAAAATACCTTTACTCTATCCTCACTTGAGTAATACTTACTTTGGACATAGACTAGTTTCCCCTCCAATTTCAAAGGCAGGAACATTATCTTTTAGCTTCTAGTGTTGTTATTGAAAAGTCTGACGCCATTCTGATTTTTTTACCTTTACATGGAACTTGCTTTTTCTCTCTGTAAGCTGGAGGACGTCCTTTGCCCCTATGGTTCTGAAATCCCAGGATAATGAAATTTGATCTCAGTCTTTTTAACATTCATGCTCAGCATTCAATTACCCTTTCAATCTGAAGACACCTGTTCTTTCAGTTCTGAGAAAATTCCTGCTTTTATATCTGATAAAGTCCTGTGTTTTCACTGATCTGTCTTCTAAGAACTCTTTAAGACACTGGATCTCCTGAATTAATCTTTTTACTCATTTCTCCTCCTCCATCTTTGTCTATTTCCTGGTTTTTGGGAGGTTTTCTCAACTTTAACCTTCAATATTCTGTTTTTCATCCTGTTATCATTTTGTTAATTTCTAAGAGCTTTTTCTTTTGTAATTTGCTAATTTTTGTTATTTAGCAAGCCTTCAGTTTTTGTTTCATGGCTACAAGAAACTCTCATCTCTTTGGGTAAAGTAATGAAATTTTGTTTTTTAAGTTTCTCTTGGTCTGTGTCCTCCAAGTTCCTACTTTTCTATTTGCCTGTTCTGGTCTTTACCTTCCCATATCAGAGACCTTTCTCAAAGGTCAGGTGATCAATGGCTGTCCACATTTAAGACTAAGGAACTAAAAGACTTTCTGTAGGTTTTCTAGGCCTAGGTAGGACTTGCTGATAGGTGGACTTTGTGCTAATGTGATATGCCTGGGCTACTTCATCGGAACCCCTCTTGGCTAGCTTACTTTTCTATGGAGAAATCTCTCAATTCATGTCTTACTGTCACCATTCTGCTTGACTGAGGTCTTAATGTTAATAAGCTGACATTTAATCCTTACTTCCAACTATTCTTGTGGTATGTCAGTCCAGACAGTATAGTTTATACTGTTAGAAAATAAACCTTCAATCAATCTGCCAGGGAGATGTAGTCATCTGGCTGTGAACTGTTAAGAAGGGCTATGAGGGTCAAAAACAGTTTGATTCAATCCTCTTGTTTTCTTATTCAACAGGCATTTCCTGGTGAATCCAGCCATCAATTGCTGAGCTTCAGTTTTTCTGGGATTTTGTGCTGAAACGGCTTTGGCTTCAATTTTCTTGGACTTTTTTAAATCAGGAGGAACTGGTAAATTTGGTCTGTAGGCCAAATCTGGCCTGCTGACTAAGCATAATTATATTCTTATAAAATACTTAAAAAAATTGATAAAGGAGAAATACAGAGGAAGACACAGGAAAAAGAGCAAAAGGAAGAAGGGAGGAGGTATTTACTATCTGGCTCTCTAAAGAAAGTTTGCCAAACCCTGTTTTATGTAGTCACCACTCAGTCCTCAAATTTCTCTCTCTCTAAATACTGGTTTCCTGTTTCATCTGTTCTTTGTCTTTGTGGGTCCATGTTCTTTAAAATCTCACCTTACTATCATTTGAGAGGTTTGAGATGGTAACTGAAGGCAAAAACCTTTAGTTATTATAAATATTGGTATAGTGAACATCTTCACAAATTGAAATATTTCTAGCCTTATTTCCTTAGGCTAGAGTCCTAGTTTGAGAAAACAGAAGATCTTGATATTGCTGAATGCTTTCTATACCTATTAGGAAATAATTTTTAAAATATTTATTCCTATGATGGGACAATTAGTTCATTCAAGCATGCTACAAAAACCCTAATCTAAATAATCAATATTTTACAGATCATCCTCACATGCAAAAAATTACTTATTCTGAAAAGAATTTAAAGTAACAAAGTTGCTTAAAATAGCAGGCAGCATATCAGAAGTAGGTAAAAATGTTGAGACAAGAAGAAAATAATGGTAGGTAGTATCTAAAACAGAACCAGGAATAGGGGTATTATAAGAACATATATTATGAAGTACTATACACTTGAGAAAGGTAGGCCAAAGATTAGGTTCTTAGTAAGCTATGTTAAGAAAAGTAATCTTCTCTTACTCTAAATAATTTAGGACAGAACTGCTATATTTCTATTTTTCCCACCTTAGAAATGTCTTATGGATGGCTGCAGTCATCATGAGTATCACTGGAAGAAATCTAATTCTTTGCTGAAGAATCATATGGTACAGATAAACACAAATGAGCTTTTGGTGGCTCTCATTTCCCTCCTCCTCTTTGGGGACAAGTAAAGAATAAGGAGAAAATAGCCCTCAACAGCTCTGAATTATGACTCCTACTATCCTAGGCATGTTGGTAGGAGGAAAAGCAAAGGTCTCTTGAAAACAGCATGCCAGTCTCCCTCTGGAAAGAGACTGGAAATAGTGTTTGAATCCTTGTAAGTACATCAGCTCAAAGGTCAGCTTCTGGAAATATTTTGCAGCAATGTGCATATTTAGAAACTTGTATTCATAGAAACATGTCTTACTCATAAGGCATAATTCTTTAACATTTAGCAATCAAGAAATCTTTTTCTCCAACATTTGAAGAAAAACTATTCATGTCTGAAAAACTATCAATAATCCTTTTTTAAAAAAAGGGAAGTGAATACAGTATTTAACACAGCACACCCAGACTATAAATTATATGAGACTCAATATTCAATGCAGAAAATAGACAAGCACACAAGTAAAAAATAATATAGTTAAGTGCTATCCCATAGATTATGTATGAGACTGGAACAACGGTAAGGATCAGTTTAGGGAAAATAACTTTGTAGGGTTCATTTTTCTTCAAAATTTGAACTTGAGAATTATGAAAAAGTCTTTTAGAAAGATTTAAATGAGAAAATGGCACTTTTAATTTCTGAATTTTAGTTTCTAAAATATCTGAGTATATTTGAAAAATAGCAATAGTAGCCTTTTAATCTCTGACCTCTGACATTTTTATAACATTTTAGATTTCAAGGTAGGTTTATGTGCTCAGTGTCTTTTTTTCCTTCAAAATATCCCCTTTAAATAGATATTATTTATTATGGATGAGAAAAAGGAAGTTGAGAGGAAAAAAGTAACTTGAGACCACACATTTGGCAAACTGGCCAGGCCAGAACTGAATTTGTATCTATCTTCACCAAATTTCCTTTTTTTTCTCAACTAAAGCAGCTTTTAAAAGGCAGGCAGCATGACCCTGAAATTTTTATTGTGTCAAAAAAGAAAATAAGACTGAGAATGTTTGCTGCTAATGAAAGAACTAAGGGGGATTTTTCTAGCAGAAAGGTATGAGATGACACCAAAATTTGAGCTAGGGTGTTAGAAAGCATGTCCTTGTTATTCACCAGAGAGCAGAGACAGTGTATTGAACAGCTCTTCCAGCTTAATATATCATTACCTCACTTTGTCTTAAGAAGACATTGGTATTTATCTTATTTATTTAGTCCCTTAACTTGGACTCTTATCAGTTTAATAAATTTAGGAGTGTCTCAGACCAACGTGACCTCATGTGTCTTTGTTTTGCCAAACTCCAGGAGAAGCTAAGGGTACTGGAATGTAGTGAGTCATACATTTCCACAACAGACACCAAAGGATGTTCATTTACTGTGATGATTAAAGTGATTAATACATATGAATCATTTACAACACTTATCTCCAAGTGAAAACACACAAACATTGCTGTGAGAAACTAATGCAATGTAGTTCACAAATTCATAACGACTCCAACCAGAGACTGGAAATCTCACAGAGCCTAAGAATCCCACATGAAATTCACGGCAAAGAGAAATCCTTGGACAGCATCTATGCCACAGATCTAGGGCAGCTAGTCTCACCTGAAGCAGGATACAAGACATTTTGTATACAAAGATACTCTCAAAAACAATGAACTGATGGATGTGTTTTACTTTATTCAGGGCATTTTAGAGTTATGAAAGAGAGAGTAAGGAAATACAAAATATATATTTATACAGAGAACTAAATAAGAAAAATTAGAACAAGGCTGAGTAGTAACCAAGGTAATAAATAAAAATCCAAGGCAAAATAAAATTAGAGTACACTCTGTGAGTCTCAGAGCAGCAATATATATTAAAATCCTTTGCAGGGGTCAGTAACTAGAGACTAAAAATTTAATAAAGCAAAATAGCTTACACCTTGTTAGAAATGAAGAGAAGAAACACAACAGCTGCTTTTGGCTAATGGTACTAGGAAGGGTGGAAGGACACAGGGAGGATTTAGGTATTTTTCTGAGCTAAGCAATACTTTTCAACTTTCTAAACTATGCACAAGTATGTCAATAAAAGTCAAAATTAAGTGAAAAACAGAATCCTTTGCTTTAGACACTGCTAACAGTGGCCCAGGTTGATTTGCTTCGGCTATAAGCAGGTTACAGTAATGGAACTAAGCACTGCTGCTGCAACCCCATAGACAGCAGCCCGCCAGGCTCCTCTGTCCATGGGATTTTCTAGGCAAGAGTACTGGAGNAGTCAAAATTAAGTGAAAAACAGAATCCTTTGCTTTAGACACTGCTAACAGTGGCCCAGGTTGATTTGCTTCGGCTATAAGCAGGTTACAGTAATGGAACTAAGCACTGCTGCTGCAACCCCATAGACAGCAGCCCGCCAGGCTCCTCTGTCCATGGGATTTTCTAGGCAAGAGTACTGGAGTGGGGTGCCATCGCCTTCTCCAGGAACTAAGCATTAAACACGCTTAAAATAGAACCTTCATTACAACAAAGATGGGGCAGGCTTTGATGTCAGTAAGCCAGAGACTGAAAATGCAAATGGAATTTAAAATCCAGCATGGGTCATAATATTGCATCAAAACAAATCAAACATGGTATTTAAAGATGCCATTAAATTTTCAAGCATATATAATCGTGTTTGCTTAAATCGTCTTATTATATACATAAGCATCTGAATATCTTTAAATAAATAATGTCAGTTAAAATTCAAGAACTGATGTTATATTCAAAGGAATCATTAAATATTAATGTCTTAAAAAAGATATGACAGTGTAAAATTTTTATAAGTAAAATATGTTTTAATCACTACATCTAATTATCCGACAGAAGAATGGCCCTTCAAACAAAAATTTTGCCAAGTTGCTTAATTATCAAATTAAATAGATTTTATGAAAAGATAATGCTAAACCTGTAATAGGAATTAGCAGTTAGAAGGTAGAAAAAGGGAAAATAAAACACAAATGAGCTGGTCAGGCAATGAATGAAATATGACACCAGACTGTACAACTAAGAAGTGAGTTAAATTACTCTGGGTTAAATTTATCTTTTGAAGATGTGTATTACTGCTCCTCCTGTCATACTCACATCTCTGTGCCCACTACTAGCGGAATCATGGAGTGGAGTGTCATCATCTAATCCTTGTGTGTTAACATCTGCTCCAGCTGCTATCAGTATCTTAGCAACATCGTAATATCCCACGTTGCAAGCTTCATGCAGTGGTGTCCAACCTAAAGTTACAATATTAATTGAACATATGGTTCACTTCTACTAATTCAACACACATGCTTTTAATATAACCATGTGTGATGCAGTTATTCTAAATGTACACAATACAGAAGGAAAAAGGAATGATGAACAAGCTACTGAAAATAAGTACCTAAGAAAACCACTAATTTTACAAGGTTCATCCACAATAATATTCTTTCCCATGAAAGTGAAGTCGTTCAGTTGTGTCCAACTCTTTGCGACCTCGTGGACTGAAGCCTATCAGGCTCCTCCTTCTGTGGGGTTCTCCAGGCAAGAATACTGGAGTGGGTTGACATTTCCTTCTCCAGAGGAGCTTCCCAACCCAGGATATCCGGGTCTCCCACATTGCAGGCAGATGCTTTACCCTCTGAGCCACCAGGGAAGCCCCATTATTTCCCATGGGGCTAAATTATTTGACAAAAGTATTAAACTAACATTTAAGCTTAACCAATGAATATAAACTTGCTATTAATTTATAATAATCAACTGAATTATAAAGTAAGAGTAGAAAAGGGCAAAATAAGCTTGTTAGGGTCTTGCAATAATGTAAGATATTAAACAGAGTTCCCCATATACAGCAGATTCTTGCTTATCTATTAATATTTTATATACAGTAGTGTGTATATGTTAATCCCAAAAGTGAAAGTGAAAGTGAAGTTGCTCAGTCATGTCCAACTCTTTGCGACCCCATTGACTGTGGCCCATCAGGCTCCTCCGTCCGTGGGATTCTCCAGGCAAGAGTACTGGTAATCCCAAACTCCTACTAACTTATCTCTTTCCCCTAACCAGGGCTCTCTCATATGCCTTTTTTTTCTTTCTTCCATATACTCTTGATGGGAGTGAAAATGGATCAAAGATCTTTCTTTTGGAGGGTTATTTGCCTGATTTTCAAAAAAACAGACAAAATTTTTATCCTAAATTAGATAAAAAATTATATGGTAATATGCCAGATAAAACAGAAGCTTAATATTTAAGAACTTGAGTGATTACTGACATGGAATTGTAGTAGAGATCAGGGTTTCATGTACAAACTCCAAAACAGTTTTACATTAAAGTATACTTTTAGAACACTTTTATTTCACAAAGAGGAACAAAGAATGCTGATTAAATTGTAATCAGAGTCTGTTTAGGTGATAATCTCAAAATTTTAGTTCCTGAGTATGTCTTTAATTACAAGTCTTACCTGCAAAATCTTTCACATTCACATTTGCCCCTAAACTTATTAGTTCTTTGACTTGTTTTACATCTCCTCGAATAGCTGCCATATGTAAAGGAGTTTCACCACGTTCATTTCTTTTATTAACTTTATCTTTTTGTCGAGATGAGGAACTGGGAGTTTTCTTTTGGGCTGGTGTTGTTTGCGATGGATGATTTGGTGTGGAATCTGTAAGAAAGAGAAAAGCTTAAAGTTCTACACTAAATATTTTATAATATTCATGTAAAGGTTTTTACAGGTAATGTGCTAATTTCTTGGATTGAGGGAGTACCATTTCACCCAAACAATCTGACACTGCTGCTGCTAAGTCACTTCAGTCATGTCCAACTCTGTGCGACCCCATAGACGGCAGCCCACCAGGCTCCGCCGTCCCTGGGATTCTCCAGGCAAGAACAGTGGAGTGGGTTGCCATTTCCTTCTCCAATGCATGAAAGTGAAAAGTGAAAGTGTAGTCACTCAGTCATGTCCAACTCTCAGCGACCCCATGGACTATAGCCCTCCAGGCTCCTCTGTCTATGGGATTCTCCAGGCAAGAGTACTGGAGTAGGGTGCCATTGCCTTCTCCGACACTAGACTTGGATAATCCGATAAAGACCCAGAGTAGATCTTCCTTTAGGGTTATCAAATACTGCATGTGCCAACTAAGAAAAAAATGTTTCACTCCGTCAATTCTACCCTGAAGGTACTTGCTCAATGAATAATTTGATAAACTTCAAAAAAATCATTTTTCATGGCATGTTATGATATTATTTCAAGACCTAGATGAAATGACGTTGAAGGCTAGAGTTTACACCTCTTACTCAAGTACTGGACTCAAAGTATGTATTCCAACATTAGGTACAAATTAAAGTCATAGATGATTTTAGTAAGAAATGAAGCTTATGATCCGTAAGAAATAAGGACAGTCTAGAAAATGGCCTTTAAAAAGGGGCTGATAAAGGAGGGGAAAAAAATGCTTTGCTTTGATTTCTATCTTTTGGTATTTGTTCCAGTTTCTTTCTCAAAAACAAGAAATTTAAACTGCATGATACTTAAAGTCCTCTCCTCCCCATTTCAGAACTAAGAAAAAAACAAAACAAAAATAGTTTCTTAATCAATTAAGGATCCGAGACATATGTACAGTGTTAATAATTCTGAAAATTTACAACTATTTAAAAGAAACAACAGCTCTAAGGAAAAAAAAAAGTCTACCGAAAATAATTTTCCAGCATCATATAATGACTTCCTTGCAAACTGCCACGACGGGAATGCTAAAGTATTATCCCTCTTTTCTCCGTGAGAAAAAAGTTTAAAGTTTACTTTTTGATTTTTAAAGTACATTGAGTTAGTTTATCTATGAATTTCTATAACATACACTCCAGAAGTACACGAATCTTGTCTAATTCATCACTGTATCTCGACTGCTTAGAAGACTTTCTATCACACAGTGTACTTACACAACAACTGTGGAGTGAATACATGATTATTATAATATTTAGAGTCAAATTATTTATTTAGGAAATTAGTGATTGAACTTAAAAAGGCATTTTTAAATTCAAACAATTTGCAAGGAATTAACTCATACAAAATTTTCTCAGCCATACCAAAGTAATATAACACAGACAAAATAACAGTAGTACTACCCATAATGGCAATCAGAATAAACATAGGAAATAAGTTATGTAATGGATAAGACTATGAACCTTAACAACCGTATCTATCAGCTGGCAAACAGGCTGATACTTCAAAAGCTTTCCCCTCTATACATGTATTAATAAGGAGGACTGATATACCCTTAAATGAAAAGAACAAAGTGCAGAACAGTATTAATCTTATTTATATTTAAAACCAAACAGCAACAAAAGATAAATTTACATGTTTATATCTAAACAACTGAGAAGAAATTATGAATAGGGCTTGCAGCTCAAAGGGAGAGGTTATTGGAAATGAGGAAAGATTTTTAGCTTCTTGCCTTACTGCATTAATTCTTTAATTTACTGTAAGGAAGAGTTTCATAATATTAAATAACACTTTTAAGAAACAAAAGTTTTCTCATCTAGCTATTAAATCTGAGTCAAAGTCAACACTTGTCAAATGTTCAGAAACATATGAAGTTTAAGACTGTAAATAACTTTGATTTGGCCAGTCTCCCCAAGTTGTGGGTGGAAAGGCAGAAGAACCAACACAACATGCCCCACTTTAAACAGAAAGCCCTAACACACTCTTGTTAGTGAAAGATATAGATATACTTACGTTTTAATGGAAACTACGATCTATAGAAACTCTAAGAATTTTACCAAGTTGTTCCATTTTTTAATAACAAAGAGCCAACACTGGAAAAGTTCACTAGAAAAACTGTGTTCTTGTCAATGCATTTCAACAGGGTCTATCATGTTACCCCAAGTGTTATACAAAGATGCCCTGAAGAAAAGAATTTTTCTTTCAAATTTTTGGAACTTTTCTTTCCAAAAGAAAAAGATTTCTCCAAAGAGATTTACTTTCTTCTTGCATTGCTCAATGAGAACTTTATACAATTTAAAACTCTTGTTTTTAGCTACCAGAATGTATAACTAAGTTCACTGCTCAATGTAGTAACTATCCCAGTCCAGCTGTCTGGACCTTATCTACCTTTTAAACTCTTTTAATAAATGAGCAAGTTTGTTGTTTGTTCCTTCTTTGTCTTCATCCTGCTGGTAAGCCATCTCTAATCATTTCTGGAGGGCATACTACTGATACTTGACTAAACACACACACACACACACACACACACAAGAAGCACAGTATCTGGAAACGTGAAATGAAACATGAAATGAGTTTACATAATACACTGCAGATATTTTTCTTTTGAAAATAAACTTTGTTGTTGCTGTTGCTCAGTCATTAAGTCATGTCCGACTCTTTGCAACCCTATGAAGTGCAGCATGTCAGGCTCCTCTACCCATGGGATTTCCCAGGTAAGAAAAATGGAGTGGGTAGCCACCCATTCTTCAGGGGATCTTCCCAGACCAGGGATTGAACCTGTGTCTCCTGCATTGTAGGAAGATTCTTTACTGTTGAGCCAACACGGAAGCCCAAAATAAATTTTAGCAGATCTTGAACAATAAAACATGAATTATACTCTTGCTTCTAAAAGCATGTGATAAGATTACTAGATTCTAATAGAGTGCTAACTATAAAAGTAAACTATAAACCTAGAAGCAACTTTATAGAAACGGAAGTAAAAATTTCTGCAGTAAGGTAAAAGCACACACAGTTCTGCAACTGTGTGTTGCAGATTTCTCATGTGGACTGATCCAACTCTAAATTACAGTTGACCATTGAACAACTCAGGGATCAGGGGTACCCACCCTCCTCACATTTGAAAATCTGTGTGCAACTTACAGTTGGCCCTTCAAATCCAGAATTCTGTATCTTTAAATTCAATCAACCATGGATCATGCAGCAGTATAGTATTTACTACTGAAAAAAAATCCGTGTGTATGTGGACCCATTCAGATCAAACCTGTGTAGTTCAAAGGTCAACTATACTCATTTTAGTTGACAAACATTTACTGAATGTCTGCCAAGAGCCAAGATCCCTGCTCCTGTATAGCTTTTCATCTAGCAGATGAGACAGACAATAAACAATTGTCACACAAACACATGTTAAGATTACAAATTTATAAGAAACTGATTAAATCCAAGAAAGGACAAACATTTAAAGTAGTTAAAAATAACTGTCAAGAAACAGCTACAGTGTGAAGAAAACCACAAACACACAGGTCAGTGACGGTGAATGTCACCTGGACTGTTGTCCCGTGCTGTCATCTGCATAAGAAGTGCCATCTGCTTTCGCTCTGAGAGTGGGTAACCAAAGAGAATGCTAACTGGAGTGGACTTCTTAGTTCCAGCTTCCTTTTTAGTTTTCTTCTTTTCTGGACCTTCTTTCTCTGGAATTATTAATAAATATGTAAGAATCTGAAACAAATTTAAGCACTCAAAAGTAAAGCATAAGGAGACTTTTTAAAAATAGATGATACATGTTTAAGAGAAACAAGAGTAACAGAAACTTGCAATAGGCAGACAAAAGAGCACTAGGGTTTTATTATATAAGCAATTTTCTCCCTGAATGCTTTGAAAAAAGATCTTAATTATATAATTTTCAGAAAATTAATTAACATTTGGAAATTTAGTCCTAGTAAGATCTGTATTCTAATGATCGATTCTATTAAATAACACTTCAAACATTCCTTAGCTTTACATCTCTGAAACTTCTTCATTCACTTCATTCACTTCATTCAATTATTCCTAAGCCTGTATAGTAATATTCTTTCACATTACCTTCCTAATTCCACTAGTAATTTGTACATCTTCTAAGGAGCTGTTTAAAACAAAGCACATCACACAGAGTAATTACTGAAAACTAACACCAAATCACTCTATTGCAGTTACAGGATAGTTGAACATGGAAGACTATTAATCAAAGCTGAAACTGAGCAAAATTAAAGAGTCTATATGTGTGTAGGAAGGGGCTGGGGGAATTAATAGAGATCCTGCAAAGATTAAAAAATGTCTAAAAAATTTTCAAAGAGATTTGATCCACCATAAAGCCAGTTCTCAGATTTAGCTATTTGGCAAATCTCTGGCAATGGAGCCAATATTCCCCGTTATAATCCAGAAAATTCAGATGGAACTGGATTCCACAGTTCAAAGAAACATAGGTGCCTGTTACTCCTTCCTTAAGGACATTTCTGGGAATTAATTCAAGTGGCCCTGTGAGATGAGCTGCCTGTTAACTGTCTAGGCATCTATTTCCTGGAAAATCCTGTACCAATATCTGGGATTTACTGATCCAGGTTTGCAGTATAGAGAGGAGCTACAAAACTATAAATAAATAAAAATTGTAAACAAATGTCAAATAGCAAAATGAGTACAAGAAGACAAGGCTTAGTAGTCAATACTGTTGTTTTTCTCAGGTAGATGTGGCCAGCAGTTAGACTACTCCAGGAAATAAGATTTATTGATCTAATAACTTTTAAGAAACAAATAAAAGTTTGATACTATTTATATATTACTGTATTATTATTTAAGGCATAAAATCCTGTAGTGTGCCACTTTATGTTAATCAGGACAAATTGGCATCCTAAAGGCCTGGAAAAATCAAAGGGCCTGCTTTACACTCTGCTGTCCACAAATCACCCAAAATTCAATAGCTCCGAAAATGTCCATTTTGTTGATATTTGCAGAATCTTACATAATAGAAATAAAAAATTCCAAGATTTTAAAAGTCAGCCTTTATTAATAGTTCTAATATATTAATTTCTTACTTTTCATTTCATTAATGATCCAATTAGTATAAAGCCCATTTTAGCAGTGTTACACCTAACTTACTAAATTTATTATAAACCCCTAAATAGGTCTTTTGGAGAAACTTATTTTTTCTTGAAACACATTCTTTTTCCTGATAATGTTCTGTATGCTTTGGTTCTCAGAATTAATGAGGAACCACAACTGTTGTTTTAATAGCTGTAGATGTGAATACCAAATCTTTAAATATAATGAATGTACTTCTCACTTAAATTAAAATACTTATAACAGTTTAAAGAAAGAAGTTGTTTTAAGAAAAAAGTACAGTTTAGTAATTAGAAGAAGCAAAATAAAAAATACATATCTATCCTTAAAACACTTTTAAAATTTTGGAAAAAATTTTTCTTTTATTTTCTCATTTGCAAACTCTTGATTTTTGGTTTTAACTGCATTTTACTAACACAATGTTTTAAGAAGAATATGCTTGAGGACTTCCCTGGCAGTCTGGTAGTTAAGACTCTGCACTTCCAATGCAGGGGATGGAGGCTAGATCCCTGTTAGGGGACTAGGATCCCATGTCCCATGAAGGAGTGGCCAAAAAAATTTTTTAAAGTAAATTCAATAAGATTAAGATCAAAAAGCAAAAATCAATTATGTTCCTCTATACTTGCAATGACCTCCTAAAAAAAGAATATACTCTAAAGTGATACTCAGTTTATAACAGAAAAACTTTAAATAATGAATTCATTATTAAAATTCCATGCTGCCAAATGAACAAAGATATTAAATTTTGGAAAAGAATAAACAAATTGGATATATTCCAAATGTTCAATCAAAAACTCATTACTAACATTCATATGAACACTATTTTTTCTCTGAGTTACCTTAGCCATCTGTCTTGAGTTCATACTTTACATGAGATATAAAAATAAGGTAGGTGAACAGTAGCTGGTACAAGATAGAGATAAGTTTATATCATTAAAAAAAATCATAAATCTTAGATTAGTATGTCCCAAAGTGTGCTTTTTCATGTTGAAACCATTCAACAAAACTCTGTGAAAGCATGGATTCTTAACAACTGGACCACCAGGGAAGATCACCTTAAGAGATTTTTAAAGAAAAATCTAGGTGGTTCACTTAAGACTAAAGAAAAACAGATACAGCCTTTTCAACAATCCTGTATTCTTTACTTCAAGGTTCAGAGGACCTTTAGAATTACAGAGATATCTCAGTCTTATAATCCTGAAAATCAGTGCTTCTTCCCATGTCTTATCAGAATAAACAGAAAGCTCAACATTGTCACATCTCAATTAAGTATATTGAGAAGAGACAAAAATGTTTTTCTTGGGGAACTAGTTCTTAAGCCTACCAGTGTCTCAGAAATATGACATTTTCCCACAAAGCAGTCACAGTGTAAGGAATGAAACCATGGGAGCTACAATTCAAATACAGATGGTTCTGCAATATCTAGTTTCTGACAGGTGAGTGCTTATATCTTCTGATTTCCAGCCATGACCCTCAGACCACAGGCAATTTCATCACATACTGCTCTTTTAGGTGTGCCTTGGTACTCAGGGGCCCCATTTTAGGAAAGTACCACTAACTCCACAGTAAATGTAGATCTGTTCAATTTAATGCTAACTGTAGACAAGCCATTGCCAAATTTTCCTAACTATTACTGACTTATCAGGTCAATTGACAATTTTCAGGATAATTTTAAGAATAATTACTTTGCTGTATACCAACTCCACAAATTTATAAAATAAATACAAAATATATTAGAAACAGAAATTTTTAGTTTTTACAGTTAAAGGCCATATGCTTAAAACTGGACACTGAGGGACTAAACAATATTCTACATTTAAAAAGTTCAGAGATAAGAATAAAAGCTAATTAAAAAGTAAAAAAAAAAAAAAAGAATCAAAACACCTAGCTAATTTAGTTTTCACATACTAGAGGATACATTTATTCTTTGATGGCATTTCTCCAGGAAACTTGGTGTTTTAATCCATTTTAAAATTCAACAGGGGCAGCAAAAAAGTCAACAGACTAAAGAGGTCAACTGAAAAAAATTTTATTATGTTTTAAAAAACACTGCATGCTTGAAGAGTAAGATGACACTATGAAAATCACTATGTGTGGTATAATATTTGAAGGGCATACAGCTAAGAGATGGAGGACCAGGGCACGTTCCCACAGGGGTCACTGCTCAGCACAGCTCCAAGGTGTACACCTCTCATACTCTTCTACGTGAATGGGCCCCCAGCTGTGCTGCATGCCTGAGTAGCTGTGCAGGATCCTGCTTGCAGCATCCACACAGAGCATGTCTTGGACATGGTACACGGGAGCTCTCAAATGAAGCTGGAAAATTTTATGTCATTCATATAGTCACTTATTCAACCACAGACATCTATATGCTGGTTTGAAAGTAAGTTATTTATAGTACAAGAATTAATTATAAATGTGACAGAAACCACTGGCTAACAGGAACCCCTGATAATCTAGTTACCTGAGCATGTCCTGTAAGAAGATATAAGTCTCTCCCCCCAATTCTCACTTGTATGTCCTGGGTCTGAATCTACAGAATGAGAAGAGACAGAAGAAGAGAAAAAAGCATACGAAGGGAAATGCAGAATTCAACAAACCAACATTTTTCAAAAGACCACAATGATGTATCACTGTTTTTCCAAAAGATTATTTTTAAGGTAAAGCCAAAAGCACATTTAAAACACAGGTTTGGCCAATACCTAAGATTTCAGTTTCTTTAGTCTTAAAGCTAAAAAAGTCAACTATGTAGGTTGCTATAACAGTTATTACTGAGGCTGCTTATTAAAACATATCATCTTTCTTTAGAATATTTTTTCAATCTCTGAATATTGATAAAACAAACAGTACTCTGTAACTGCTTTTCTGTTTAGAATTTGCCTTTACAGAACTTGAATAAAGACTTGATTCATCTTTTTTGTTCTACGAATGCCAAAACTACTCAGAAGACAATAGAATATTTTAGACTACAGTATCATTCCAGACCAAATATTTCTATAAAACTATAAACATTTCAAATGCTATGAATTATTACACTGACCACCTCTTAGAAAGAAAGCAGGCTAAAGCAAAACAAAATTTATCAGCTAAGAAATGGAATGCTGCCTAACAACTCAATAAATTAAGACAATTAAGAATATGGAGAACTGATTTTTGACAGTATGGCCAGAGCAAATATTTTTACTTACAAACAAATGCTACTATAACTTAAAATAATATTATTCTAATCTTTACAATCTCAATTTATTGGCTCATAGTTTTCTTTCCAGAATGATTACTATAAACATTATTCATGAGTTCAGTTAGGTATAAGTAAAAAACAAAAATACTGGGGGAAAAAAATTTAGAGAACAAATAATTCCTAAGCATAACATTTGCAAAAAAAAAAAAAATAATAAGCCTAAAAGTTTAGTGATGAGAAAGCTCACTCCATTGAAAGGGAAATCATTAATAAAATAACATTTAGACAAATTCTAGAGCCAATGGGTAAACAGATTGAATCATCAGCCTTTCAATAAACAATTACATTTGTTTTTTGTAATTGTTAACAAAGCCATTAAGTTAACAACTAGAAGAATTCTATGAAGAATATTTGACATCTCATTTCAAGATAAACAAAAATTTAAAAAGGCCTCCACAGGTTGCAAAGCAAAGTGGCAACTAATACGTTGCATCAACAAACTGAATTAAATGGATAAGTGAAAGCAGATCATATTACTGCGATCAATTAAAGAATAGTGGATAAAATAAACTTGCTTTCAATTATATTCATTAATATAAGGAAGCAGTTTAATAGTTTATCCATACCTTCCTTTGGAAGTAATTAATCTATCCTGACCCCATATACCCTTTGGCTTTTACTCAAATAAATATGCTCATATTTGGGGCATCTGTATATGTATTCTATAAAGATTTAATTAAGGAACTAGAAAATTATCAGGGGGAAGGGACAAAAATAAATCTATAATAGACTATCTCCATGAAAATCACCAAAAGATGAGTATCCTTATTAAGCAAAACACTAACTTTATCTGTTACTTTTAACACAGTTATCAGAAAAATAACATTTGTTTTCTTTTTAAAAAGTTGTCTTCTCCAAAGTTGCTTGAGTCATTAAATAGGGTAGATCCTTCAATGGGATCAAAGCCTTAGGAAAGCAGGCCTTAATGGATGGCCGGCAGTGACTGAATGCAGAGCATGTGAACACTCTACAACTGCGACCATGGCCTTGGGGAATGGAGAATACTGTGCCTCTGCATCTTCTCCTTCCACATTTATTCACACATTACTTACATATGCTACTAGAAAAAACACAATAAGCAAATAGATAATGCTTATTAAGAAGAAATAAACATTTTTTTAAAAGAATGTTTTTTTTTTTTTACTTAAACATGCAAACTAAAATGAAATACTACTGGTTTATCACTATAGATAATTAGATCTATCAAACCTAAAAAAAAAAAAAGCAAGTGCCCTGATATTATTTGAGATTAAAGAACACAAATGTACTGCTGAAGACTTTGTAACTATATATAATTATTTTTGAGAAATGTCATAGAAACATTGTATCCTTTTAACCCTATAACCCTACTCTTGGAATGAATAAGAAAGAAAAAATTCAGGATATAACAAAAACACAATCTGGAAAGACACTCTTACGGCATTATTCATAACAAAATAATTCAAATGTAGGCTGGAGGCCAAGGAGAGACTCACTCATGTGTAGCCTCAAGCAGTCAAGTTCAGTACTTTCATGTTAAAGAACTCTTATGGCATCCAATGAATGCCATTAGGCTAGGAAAGAAAATTAGTATGATTTTATGGTGGACAGAAGAGGAATAAAGTTCACTCAGTAGAAACATTAGCAACTATTAAAGATAACAGCAGTTATCAGTTATTAATATTTTATTGCTGTTTAGTTGCTAAGTCTTATTCAACTCTTTTGTGGCCCCATTGAGTGTAGCCTGGCAGGATCCTTGATCCACGGGATTTCCCGGGCAAGAATACTGGAATAGATTGCTATTTCCTTCTCCAAGGGGTCTTCCCAACCCAAGAATCAAACTCATGTCTCTTGCATTGGCAGGCAGAATCTCTTAACAGTGAGCCACCAGGGAAGCCATATCAGTATTATAAGGTGCCTACTTGAAATATTCATTATCCTCTTCCTATTAATAGGAATATCCCAACTTTGATTAGAGTGACAATATACCCAGCTCAAAAATATTCAACTTTTCAGACTTTCCTCCAACTAGCAGAGCCTAACCAGCTGAGGTGCAGGCAAAAGTATCACTGGTCTTTCCTGCCCAGGAAGGATGTCCTGTGACTATAAGGCAAAATGCTGAAGGACAAAGCCTATATACAAGCTAAGGGTGGCAGAGCAGAAATACGAAAGGAACCTAGTCCTTGTTGGTATTACTGAACTGCTGCACTGCCTATGCCTGCTCTTACTGCAGTAGATGAAAAATCTCTAAGTCAGTTTTGTATTTTAATTAATATACTGCAAACTGATTTTATATGTTATGTCACTCAGAGATCACAATTACTGAAGTTGGTATTATATATGCACTTTCACAGATGAGACAACTGGGACTTAAAAGGAACTCAGCTAATCTGGCCAGAGCAAGAACTCAACACTGGTCTGTCAGACTCAACAGCCCCTGATTAGAAACACTAGGGTCTGACTTCTGTTATAACTATAATAACTTATCTTGTCTGGATTCTGGATGTCTGGGAAAGACTGAAAGTAAAAGCTAAAAAATGGTGATAAAGCAAGCTGATGATGTAGTTGTAAAGAAACAATTTGTTTTCTTGTCTATACAATTTGTTTTCTTGTCTATACAGTAACTCACTGAGCCTATGGAAATAAGGCTTCCGTAGGCTCAGTGAGTTACTGTATAGACAAGCCTCTTAACATTTCATGGGACAAAATTTATACAAATTCTCTAACTGGATAGGACGATGTGGGATAGATACTGGAATGATATAAGTAGTTATGCTAGAGATTTGTTGAAATGAAGACAATTATGATATAGCTATAAAAACTCATGGGCAACACTTCGAATTATGCTGTAATTTACCCCCAAATTTTATCTGTCTAGTTAAGCAACTGCCTTTCTAGAAAGTGCTATCTTTTAAAAAATTAATAAAGATGAAATAATTGAGGATTTAAAGAGTTTAAGACACACTAGGCTATCTCAAAATGAAGACTAGGAATGACTCATCTGGTTGATGGCATTATTGCGGATTATGAGAACCACTGAATCTTTCTTGGACAATATGAATGTCTTAAAAAAATAATAATGGTTGTTTTATAAAAAATAATGTATGTCTGTCATGTTAAACATTCAAGGCATATAAAAAAATAAAAAGAAGAAAGTAACAAGTCATCCCCAATCCTGGAAATAACATGTTAACATCTCCTGAGTATCATGCAAAGTACCTTTCTAAATGTACGTAAAGACAGAGGGATTGGGGAAAGAGAGAGAGAAATCAATATATGTAAGGAAGAAAATACCATACACACGTGTGTTCTTTAAATAAAAATCAGTAAGATTAACTTTAGTTTAATCCAACATAAAAAGAAAAGGAACTAAAGGAATCACTTCTCTACAAGAGATTCATATGCTAAAATAAAAATATAAGCATATTTATAAACATACAGATAAAATTTTAAATAAGGAAAGATTAAAAGTTTTAAGCGATAATTTTGAAAAAAAAATTTCAGTTTTAGACAATTTCAGTTAATCCCTTGACATGAGAGAAGATGAGCTGAGTAGCACTAAGCTTTTTCTCCTTTTTCCCCATTCCTTATTCTTTTACTTTTCACTAACTCAGGGTTCATAATATTTACATTTTTATTCAGGACTCTTAATAACTCACTGCTGCTGCTGCTAAGTCACTTCAGTCGTGTCCGACTCTGTGTGACCCCATAGACGGCAGCCCACCAGGCTCCCCCGTCCCTGGGATTCTCCAGGCAAGAACAGTGGAGTGGGTTGCCATTGCCTTCTCCAATGCATGAAAGAGAAGAGTGAAAGTGAAGTCGCTCAGTCTGTCCGACTGTTAGCGACCCCATGGACTGCAGCCCACCAGGCTACTCCATCCATTGGATTTTTCAGGCATGAGTACTGGGGTGGGGTGCCATTGCCTTCCCTGTAATAACTCACTAGGTTTAGGTTTAGTTCTACAATGAAACAGTGTTTATATTTAAACAATTTTCTCTTTCTGTATGTGTGTTAATATCTGTTCTATGTACATAGGCATATAGACAAATATAAAGAATATGACATAATGCAATCAAACAGTACATATTATTTCATAACCTGTTTTTTCAATTTGTATACTATAAACATCTTTCCATACTGCTAATTCTTCTACAATATTATTTTTAACAGTAAAAAGTATTTCCTCAGTGTTTACCATAATTAAACAAATCCTTTATTACCTGACAGTCCTTTCCTATTTTTTCTAAGTTGAGAGAAATATACTAGTAGTTTTCATTCTCATCAATAATTATTTATATTGAATAAATGCCAAAAGAAAGGATAAGTCAAATGTTAAAAAATTTAGTTTTTAGCATATGTTGTTATATCAAGATAGTTCTACAACTTAGACAAACTAAAGCAAGTTCCTATTCTACATCAGTGACCAGTTTGTATGATTTAATGAAAGTCTAAGTTGCTCAGTCGTGTGTGACTCTTCGCGACCCCAGGACTATACAGTCCATGGATTCTCCAGGCCAGAATACTGGAGTGGGTAGCCTTTCCCTTCTCCAGGGGATCTTCCCAATCCAGGGATTGAACCCAGGTCTCCCGCATTGCAGGTGGATTCTTTACCAGCTAAGCTACCAAGGAAGCCCTTGTATGATTCAACCAATGATAATTTTCTCAGTCATTATAAACTCTATTTCCTTAACTACTATTATTTCATACATTTCTTTGTCAACTGTAATTCTGGTGTTCTGAACTACCTGCTTGTATCTTTTGTCCATTCTCCGATTTCTGTATATGTTAGAGAAATTTAATTAGATTAAGTATTATCATATATGTTGTATTTCTCCCTTCTATACTTTATTCTGTATAGTCATGTATGAGTTTTGGTGCTATAATTATCATTCATATTTAAAACAGCCATTAATGGTACTCTGGACTCTTTTAAAATTATGAAAATAAGACAGCTTAATTGTAAATAAGACATTTTTACTTGGGCCTGGGGAAATTCTCCTCAATGCTTTGGATGTGTGTTTATGTGTGTTCGTGCAAAACTAAGGCGTTCATCTGTTACTCACTAAAATTCATAAATTCAGACTACCAAAACTACAGATATACATTTAAATACATCAAAATCTTATTTAACGTTAGCATGTGACCTTTTTAAAAAAATGTTCATACTATGCAAGTCTGAGAGAGAGCTACAATGCCCCCTATTAAATTCAAATAGTGGAAAGACTGTAGCAGAGAAAAGCATTATATCCCATCAATAAAATATGAATCAGACCATGTTCATTCAGTGCCTAAAGTTCATGTGTTCCTAAGTCTTTCTTCTTTATCTTACACTAAATGAAAGACAAATAACCCAGCTGATCTAATAACAAGGGTTCTCCTGGGAAGTGTGTTATTTTGAAATCATATATTTTGAAAAACATTTTTACAACCTTTGAATTTTTTTAAGTCCCTTCCTTCAAACTACTAGTAGGAGAACACTGTCACTGGAAAACAACCTAGTTAATGTAAGTACTTTAAAAATGACTAGCAGAAGGACTTCCAAGGAGAAAGTCTGAGAGAAATTAAAGCCTGTATATCTGAAGGCACATAAGCACCTTCTTCTCAGCTAAATGACCTCATAACCTTGAAAACAATGCTGAAAAATAAGGAGGGCCAGGCTTCAAAAAAAAAAAAAAAATCCAAACCTTTAGAAGGCAGTGTAACTTAAAATGAACAAACCACATAAATTCTTACTCAAAAAAAAGCAATCTTTAAGGTTTAAAAATGGCACTGTTTAAGAAAAACTTCTAATTCAAGCTAAGAGAAATACCCAAATTCACAAAAGGAAACCTAGCTGCTACCAAAAGTGTATACTAAAATTAGGTTATTTTCCAAACTATATTAGCATAACGCATTTCAAAAGTCCTTAGGGTATTTTCAAAGATTCTGGAGTTAAGATTATTTCTATACTGATGACTAAGGTAGCTAGAAAGATAAAAGCAGGATACAATCTCTGAACATATATTTAGAATGTAATACTGATTTTTTTCTGTGAGTGAAACTAAAATCTAAAACATTCTTAAGAACAGTTCATTATTAATACTTCATTCAGGAGATAAAATGATTATGATAAACATATAACAAACATTCAAGTTTATATGAGTTTTAGGAAATGACTATCTTAGGGCTAAAATACAACCTAGTATTTATAGACAGTGGTCATAAGGTTCTAATCTATTATGAATAACTGGGAGTGACTGATGTCAAGTATCATTTCTGATATAGTGAGAATTTTGAGGAAAAAAGTACTATAAATTGGACTGAGGCAGCCGCAATATTTTTCTTTTTGGAAGGGACATATTTCTGATTCGTTTCTGAATCTAAAATGTCTAAGCTTTTTTTCCTTTCGTGGGTTCAATACTTTGTCCACAAAAACTGAACAACTCTTTCTCAAATTTACCACATCAAAGATCCACGTAACCGAGTAAATTTTCAACACTGAAATGCTCCCCAAGAAATCAAGTTCTTAAAATGATAAGAGGTCTGTAACACTGAGACTAAGAAAAAAACTGCTTTTATATATGATAGAAATTATATTTGGGCAAGGAATATATGAATTTCTGCCCCAATGATAAACCTGAAATTCCAAAATACAAATATTTCTCTATAAAATATAGTGTAAGAGGAATGATAAAATCACAGTAAAAAAGGATAATTTTACCAGAAAACAACAAATTTTCCTACCTGTGTCTGAATCTCGTTCTTCATTTCTTGATGGGCTGATGGTAAAAGGAAGTTTACGTTTCATGGACGATTTCTCTTTCATCTCCTTGCCCACATCATTTCGATCAATTTTTGGAGTTTTGCTATAGGATGCAATCTTGTCTTTACTCTATTAAAAAATAAAACATGAATAAAGTTTTAATGATACTAGCTAAGCAGTACAATATTAAAAACTACTTTATGAAGGAAATTTTCATACACAAAAGTTGAAGGGGTATTACAAACTACCATCATATTCAATGTCCTCAAGGCCCACTTTCAACAACATGTTTTCTAAATTGTTTCATATTCCCTTTCATTTAGTAATATAATTTTAAATAACAGTAAAACAAAGTATCTTGAATAATAGAACTCTATGCTAAGACAGACATCATCCAATAAACAAATATATAAATCAGAAAAAGAATTCTAGATTGAATTAAGTAGTGAAGATTACTGAAAAATAAAACCATCAAATTATTTTCCAGGTGTAAAGGAAAATCCTCTTGAGCTGTCTTTTCACTTCTGCTATTGAAATGGAGCTTCACAGGCATGCTTTTTGCTTACAATGCTCTTTTAAATGGTCAATTTTATTATTATTCTGGCATAGTGAGGCCAACAGGTCAGGAGACCACTGCCAGTGGAAAGAGGTTGTCACTCAAGGCTCCCAAGAAAAGAGGGCATGTCACACATGCAATGCAGTTTCTCCTGGGAAAGGCAGGCAAGCGGAAGCTTTAGTGTGGCTTCCACAGGAAAAGGCTAGGAGAGCAAGCAGGTGTAGGGTTGGCTAGTGAGCGTAACTTGTGCAGGGTCTGGGGTATACATGTCACTTCTCTAGTTGTCTGGTACCTGGTGGTTATTCTGGGGTAACCATCAGGGCAGGGGGACAGTGGTCCAGAGTATGAGAGTTGCTAGAGCTGGTGGTTAGGGATAAACCCTGGATTGCTGGTTTGCAAATGAAAGGTGTGGTCACAAATGAGCTACTTATTTTCTCTGGGAACTGAGTGGCCCTGGGAAGGATAGTTGGCCCAAGGTCAGTGAGGTCCCAGAGGTCCAAGTATCAGAAGTAAAAAGGCACGATTAATAAAAAGGTTAGCCAACAAAGTTCAAGAGATCTGCCTTAGAAAATACAAATATTTTGTTATTAACAAAAGAATCTAAGAAAAACATTAAGAAGTCCCTTCTACCTTGCATATATGTTATGATACTGTTCTTTGACATAAACAAGTTAAAAGAAACCATGTTAATATGTTACATGAAAAGTGTTCGCAAGACTGTATTAATCATGTCCTCCTATGTGATAATTTGGTGACTAGTGTGAATATTCATACAGGGCTTCTAAGATAGCCCAGCTGGTAAAGAATCCACCTGTGATGCAGGTGACCCCAGTTTGATTCCTGGGTCAGGAAGATCCCCCGGAGAAGGGACAGGTTACCCATTCCAGTATTCTTGGGCTTCCCTGGTGCTGCTGCTGCTGCTAAGTCACTTCAGTCGTGTCCGACTCCGTGTGACCCCATAGACGGCAGCCCACCAGGCTCCCCCATCCCTGGGATTCTCCAGGCAAGAATACTGGAGCGGGTTGCCATTTCCTTCTCCAATGCATGAAAGAGACAAGTGAAAGTGAAGTCGCTCAGTCTGTCCGACTGTTAGCGACCCCATGGACTGCAGCCCACCAGGCTGCTACTCCGTCCATTGGATTTTCCAGGCAAGAGTACTGGTGGCTCAGACAGTAAAGAATCCACCCGCAATGCAGGAGACCTAGGTTCAATCCCTGGGTTGGGAAGATCCTCTGGAGAAGGGAGCGGGAACCCATTCCAGTATTGTTGCCTGGAGAGCCTGGTATCCCAAAGAATTGGACACAGCTGAGCGACTTTCACTTTAAGTGTGAATATTCTTACCTGCTACAAACTTACTCTGTTCTCAAGTAAAACTGTCCTTAAAACTGTTACCCAAAAAAAGTGTTTTTGTGAGAATCTTAACACTAAAAATTATTTTCAGATCTGGGGAAAGCAACTTTCAAAAGAAATAGTTACTTCTGATTGTCCTGAAATTTCTGTATTATCAAATAGTATTTATATATTAATATAAATACTCTTGTCTATTCAGGAGAGGGTCACTGGCACATTCTTCTTTCATATGACAACATAATAAACTTAACAGATTTTTTCATTTTAAAATGTTAAGTGCTTTCCATTTACACTAATGTTTTTCTTAAAATAACCTACAAGAGCCATCACACACAGCATGAAAGTATTTACAGTTAGCCAAGAATGACCTTCTATCACTGCTGATACTAAACAAGGTGCTGGTAGTCTTTACCAACTCAAGAAGACAGAAAAAAAGAAGTATAAATTTACCTGGAGATAATTTAAAATATATATATATTATATATTGAAGGATACAAATCAAAATATTAATGGCTATCTGGGGGTAATGGCATTGCAGGTGTGCTGGGAGACAATCCACCATGGCTTTCTTGCATTTCTGGAAATCTAGCAAACAGAAGCACTAAATAAATCCCTTTGTTCTATCTTTTCAAAGTTATCTGTATACAGAACAGCCTTGGAAGACAGAGACAGTGTCTTCCTACACAGCAAAGGGTAGATTAGGTCTGTTCACTGTTCAATATATAACTTTTCTCTTTAGGGCTAAGGTCAGGTAGATAAGGCAGAGACAGTGTCTTCCTACACAGCAAAGGGTAGATTAGGTCTGTTCATTGTTCAATATATAACTTCTCTCTTTAGGGCTAAAGTCAGGTAGATTTACCTCACATTAAAAAGATTTGGGGTTCCTCTCCCGTTACACAATCCACTGTATATGTAGTTGTCACTGGCCTTCACTACATCCCTTTGTGAGAAATAGGGCTCTGACAACAGACACAAACACTGACATATGGCTACTGCTATGGCTGTGTGAAAAACTTTCCTTTCTATCTGACCCAGCAGTCTCATGTCTTCTGCTAGAGTCCATGAAACTAATTAGCCTGCAAATAGAGTAGAGTAAAACCTCAAGATCCTTCATCTCAAAGCAATTTTTATTTTCATTATGCTTATATACTTAATTTTTCTACAGTGAACATGTATTACATTATTTGAATAAAAAAAAGTTCTCAATTATCATGTGGCTAGGACAGGAGATAATGAAGACTGAACCTTCACTGATTATGAAAAGGTAGATGATTAACATTCACTCTTTCACACTTCATGAATGTAACTCAAGATTTAGACTATCAGAAAATGTTTGATAAAAGATATTGCTTTGCAAATTATGAACACCAACTTATAACTAGAAATGTTTCAGTGGAAAAATTTCTAAACTAAAACCAATGGGGGAAAAAATCCCACAGATTATCAGTAAAAGGATAAAATATTTGAAGAATTTTGAGTAGGTATTTTTGATGAACCCCTAACTATTGTGATACTTAATAAGGTAA
Organism: Oreotragus oreotragus; assembly: GCA_006410675.1. Classification (NCBI taxonomy): domain Eukaryota; kingdom Metazoa; phylum Chordata; class Mammalia; order Artiodactyla; family Bovidae; genus Oreotragus; species Oreotragus oreotragus. Next base: position 97,059 of record SJYX01006687.1, on the reverse strand, counting down.
TAAAATCACTTTATATAAAAAGCATATTGCTATGGAATTATTATTTAAAATATAGTCTTTGAATACATTTAAGAAATTAAATTTTGGTTCAGGTTATTTTTAAATTTAGAAATCTCTTAACAGCAATGTTTTGTGTTATCCTATAAATATGGTCTCTATTTACATAAGAGAACAACTACAGATTCATTTCTAAAAATTTTATGGAAGGAAAAACTCAGCAGAAGCTAGAAATTGGCTTCAAGGCCAATAACTCACTAAGAAAAGACAATCCTAAGAATATGCTTTGCAAATAAATAAGTGAAAAAAGAGAATCATGTCGCCTTCTCTCCTCCCCTCTAGTTTTGTCATAAGAAACAGAAGTTAACATAGCAAAAAACTGAGAATGGATATTACGGCCCTTCCTCTCTTAAGTCGTCAAATATTTATTTAAAATGAAAGAAACTTACTTCCACCAGCAGCTTTGGATGTCAAGCTGCTCGGAGATCTGGAGCATGGCAATACTAAGCACCATGCACACTGCTTCAGAGGGGCTTCTGACCCTTACACAAACACATGTGTGCTCTTGAAAAAACACTGAATGATTAAATTGAGGCTGAGAACAATTAAATATATCCCTTTGGGTAAGCTGTTAATAACTAAAGAATTTAATAGTTTGTATATATTCTTCCTATTTATTCTATTTATTTTATAAAACTAATGATTAGTAAGCATTCTTAATTTACCTAAGGAATATTTTTAACAGAAATATATTAGTAAAAGTTTTTCCTTTTTTGCTTGCTTCTAAGGTTTAAGAAATCACACTTTTATGAAGGCAGTGCTCAGGAGTACTACATATTTAGTGGCAATCATCAAAAAATAAAACAAGTACCTAGAAGACTAAAAGCTTCAACAATTTTGGTCTTATAAATTCAAATCCAAAAACTGACATCAAGGAACCTTCACTACACTTAAGCATTCAGAAGTGAAAGTTCTAATTCTCTCCTCAAATCTAACATTGCATCCTGTCCCCATAACTCTGAGATTTCCTCTACTCAGATCACGGTAAGGTATCTCCACTGACAAAACCCAACAACTTCATCTTTCCCATCCACCGCTGTGGCATCTGGCCACTCTCAGCTGTGCAACCTCCGCTTCTCTCTCGTCCTCTCCTGATTCCTCCTAAAATGTGTGAATTCCTCAGGGTATACTCTCCTCCACTCCTGCCCCGTTCTCTTTGGGTGACATCATCATACTTATAGGTCACGTTTCAACAAATTCTCATACTTTTAATTTTCTATTAGCTGTTCACAGCTCTACTCTTATGTCTACTTATACTTCTATTGGATGTTCTGACTTCATTCAACAAGTACAAACAAAACATACTTCCTGAAACAACCTCTTGCTTTTCCTGAGTGCCCTCTCAGGGAACAGTCCAATCAACCTCAGCGTGGACCCAGATCACTTTTCTACATATACAGGTAAATCTCAGCAATTCAGTGTCTTTCAGAACTGCCAATTCTCTCTATCCTCACAGTCACTGCCCATACTGCCTCCTTCTTGGATTTTTAATGACTACTACTGATCTCTGCTACGGCCCTTCCGTTTGGCTCACTGGCTACAGGATAAATGTCAAGATCTTTGGCAAGGAACACAGGCCATGATGAACTGGTCCCTATCTAAAGCTTATTTCCTATCCTCCATCCTTCATAGGCTACATCCTAACTTTGTGTGCAGTACTTTAACAGACTCTTGTCTTTTTTACATCTCCTGCTTAAGACTACTACTTACTCTCATTTTCCTGCTGGTCACATATGTACTTATCCATGAGAACCAGATTACGTAACTTTTCCACTATGAGACCCCATGAACGGCCATAAACTGACTGCTTTTCTCCTTTGTCCCATCACTGTACACTTGAACAGTTTCATTAGTGTGCTTCCTACAATGGTACACAAGTTCACAAGGTGTAGTCCCTTAGATTATTTCAGGGGACCTGCAAGGTCAGAAATAAGCTCACAATAATACATAAGATGTCAGTGTATCTTTGTCTCCTATTCTCTAAAAAGTGTGTATTTGACTCGAGACTATGTGACAAGAGATAGCTGAACTCATGGACTGCAGAAGAAAATAATTTCAATATCTTTCTGTTAAGCCACACATTAAAGATATTTTGAAAAACTAATGACACTCTTCTCCCTGATACTGTCTTGGATTATATAGTTTCATAAAAATATATTCTTAATATGTAAGTTTTTAGACCAATTATTAAACACATAAATTTCTTCTCAGTTTTCATTTCTGATTATGTAAATATCAATCAGTTCAGTTCAGTTGCTCAGTCGTGTCTGACTCTTTGTGACCCCATGAATCAGAGCATGCCAGCCAGGCCTCCCTGTTCATCACCAACTCCCGGAGTTCACTCAGACTCACGTCCATTGAGTCCATGATGCCATCCAGCCATCTCAACCTCTGTTGTCCCCTTCTCCTCCTGCCCCCGATCCCTCCCAGCATCAGAGTCTTTTCCAATGAGTCAACTCTTCGCATGAGGTGGCCAAAGTACTCGAGTTTCAGCTTTAGCATCATTCCTTCCAAAGAAATCCCAGGGCTGATCTCCTTCAGAATGGACTGGTTTGATCTCCTTGCAGTCCAAGGGACTCTCAAGAGTCTTCTCCAATACCACAGTTCAAAAGCATCAATTCTTCAGTGCTCAGCTTTCTTCACAGTCTAACTCTCACATCCATACATGACTACTGGGAAAACCATAGCCTTGACAAGATGGACCTTTGTTGGCAAAGTAATGTCTCTGCTTTTGAATATGCTATCTAGGTTGGTCAAAACTTTCCAAGGAGTA
>SJYX01006687.1:21686-85120 GCA_006410675.1 Oreotragus oreotragus | reverse complement strand
TGGAGAATTGAGCATTACTTTACTAGCATGTGAAATGAGTGCAATTGTGTGGTAGTTTGAGCATTCTTTGGCATTGCCTCTCTTTGGGATTGGAATGAAAACTGACCTTTTCCAGTCCTGTGGCCACTGCTGAGTTTTCCAAATTCGCTGGCATATTGAGTGCAGCACTTTCACAGCATCATCTTTCAGGATTTGAAATAGCTCAACTGGAATTCCATCACCTCCGCTAGCTTTGTTCGTAGCGATGCTTTCTAAGGCCCACTTGACTTCACATTCCAGGATGTCTGCCTCTAGATGAGTGATCATACCATCATGATTATCTTGGTCATGAAGATCTTTTTTGTACAGTTCTTCTGTACAAAATTTTCTGTGGAAAATTCTTAGAGATGGGAATACCAGACCACCTGACCTGCCTCCTGAGAAATCTGTATGCAGGTCAAGAACTGGGCAACATTTAGAACTGGACAAGGAACAACAGACTGGTTCCAAATTGGGAAAGGAGTATGTCAAAGCTGTATATTGTCACCCTGTTTATTTAACTTATAGGCAGAGTACATCATGAGAAATGCTGGACTGGATGAAGCACAAACTGCAATCAAGATTACCGGGAGAAATATCTATAACCTCAGATATGTAGATGACACCACCCTTATGGCAGAAAGGGAAGAACTATAAAGCCTCCTGATCAAAGTCAAAGAGGAGAGTGAAAAAGCTGACTTAAAGCTCAACATTCAGAAAACGAAGATCATGGCATCTGTTCCCATCACTTCATGGCAAATAGATGGAGAAACAATGGAATCAGTGACAGATTATCTTTTTGTGCTCCAAAATCACTGCAGATGGTGACTGCAGCAATGAAATTAAAAGATGCTTGCTCCTTGGAAGAAAAGTTATGACCAACCTAGACAGCATATTAAAAAGCAGAAACATTACTTTGTCAACGAAAGTCCACCTAGTCAAAGCTATGGTTTTTCCAGTAGTCATGTACGGATATGACAGTTGGATTATAAAGAAAGCTGAGTGCCGAAGAATTGATGCTTTTGAACTCTGGTGTTGGAGAAGACTCTTGAGAGTCTCTTGGACAGCAGAGAGATCCAATCAGTCCATCCTAAAGGAAATCAGTCCTGAACGTTCATTGGAAGGACTGATGCTGAAGCTGAAACTCCAACACTGGCCACCTGTTGCAAAGAACTGACTCATTGCAAAAGACCCTGATGCTAGGAAATATTGATGGAAGGAGGAGAAGGGGACAATAGAGGATGAGATAGTTGGATGGCATCACCAACTCAATGAACCTGAGTTTGAGTAAGTTCTGGGAGCTGGTGATGGACAGGGAAGCCTGGCGTGCTGCAGTCCATGGGGTCACAAAGAGTTGGACACCACTTAGTGATCTAACAACAACTAGAAGGGGACAATAGAGGATGAGATAGTTGGATGGCATCACCAACTCAATGAACCTGAGTTTGAGTAAGTTCTGGGAGCTGGTGATGGACAGGGAAGCCTGGCGTGCTGCAGTCCATGGGGTCACAAAGAGTTGGACACGACTGAGCAACTGAACTGACTTGAAATAAAAGAGAGAAAACCTATAAAATAAAAATAATGAAAGGGGGAGCATTACTACAGATACTAAAAATACCAATAGGTAAAGGAAAATAGGGGACCATCACAAACTTTATACTAATACATTCAAATTAAATGAAATAGACAAATTCCTTGAAAGGCACAGAGTACCAAAGTTCAATGAACTAGACAATCTCAATAGGTCAATACTTTTTAAATGACTCAATTTCATATTTAGGAAAAAAAAAAAAACTCCTAGCATCAATGGTGAACTCTACAAAATTCTACAAAACTCTCCTGAAAAGTAAAGAGAATATATTTTATGAGTCCATCAATACTCTGATAGCAGAATCAGTCTTTTACAAGAAAATTCCAGAGCAATGTACTTTATAATCAGAGAAGGCAACGGCACCCCAGTCCAGTACTCTTGCCTGGAAAATCCCATGGACGGAGGAGTCTGGTAGGCTGCTGTCCATGGGGTCACTAAGTGTCAGACATGACCGAGTGACTTCACTTTCACTTTTCACTTTCATGCACTGGAGAAGGAAATGGCAACCCACTCCAGTGTTCTTGCCTAGAGGATCCCAGGGACGGCGGAGCCTGGTGGGCTGCCGTCTATGGGGTCACACAGAGTCGGACACTACTGAATCCACTTAGCAGCATACTTTATAATCATATAACAAAATTGTCAACCAAATCTTAGTAAACTTGTAAAACTTGTAAAAATTAGTAAATTAGTAAAAAAAAATCCAACTACATAAAAAAAGATAATACATTATGACTACGTGGGATTTACACAAGGAATCTGAGGTCAGCTTAATGTTTGGCAATCGATCTAGGTAATTCACTGCATTAACAGACTAAGAGAAATAACCATTTCAACAGATGCAGAAAAAGCATCCATCCATCTATAACATCTAGCAGAAAACACAGGAGAATATTTTAGTGATTTTGTGTTAGCCAAGATTTCTTAAATAGGCTATGAAAAGCAAAATTTTATTACAAAAGAAAATATATGGATTAAGTGGGACTTCACAGAGGAAACTCTTGTGCTTTAAATGACACTGTTAAGCAAATGAAGAGCAAGACACACAGGGAGAAAATACTTGCAAACTATGTCTTTATAAAAGACTTATATCCAGAATATATAAATAAATAACAAATCAATTAGGATAATCCAACCTTAAAAGAACAAAAGATTTAAACAGTCCATCAAAGAATATACAGAAAAAGATGTTCAATCTCATTAGTCATCAGGAACATAATAATGAGATACCATTATACATCCATAAGAATGGCTAATATTATACAGTAAGGAAGACCAAGTATTGGTGAAGGTGTAGGGAAACCAGAACTCATATATACTGCCAAGGGTTAGATGGAAAGGCAAACTAGTACAGCGCTTTACAAGTGAAAATAGTTGGTGGCAGCTTCCCAAGGCTAAGAAGAGTTATTCTTTACTTCCATCCTTTGTATGATAGTTTTGGTGACTATTACAGCACTGTTTGTTGTTCAGCCTGCTTGCCCTAAGACTGCAGAGAGACAGCAATACCTGTTAAGGGCCAACCATCTGCAAGCTCTATGAAAGACTTTCTTTGCTCTCTAACAGCTAAAAGAAACAGTCAAAAAGTTTTGATTCTACCTTTTCAAAGGTGCTTCTTCCTTTACAATAAATACATTCTTGCTTCTTATAGACCAAGGAGACTACGTATTCATTTGACAGCAACTTAATTCTGGGGCTGACAATCCATAAATGTATGGTTATTATATTCAAGAGTTTTTCTACTCTACTTAATCATCGTAGTAAAACATATCTTTTTCTAAAAGTGATTCAGCATTCTAAGTTTTTTTTAAATGATGTTCCTGTTTGTGATCATTCAAGGGATACTAAAAAAAATTATCTTTAACAGTATTGCTATCTGCATAACTTTGTTTCTAATAAACTATTCCAGTTGCTATTCAGAAGTACCAAGATAGCAAATATAGGTACATCGAAAACTTGAGTATAAACTAAACATCCTTTGGATGAAGAAACTGCATATATGCCATTTATTCTTTTAGTGTAGCACTTTAAGAACAAAGGTTGTTTTTTTTTAAGCTGAGTCAAAATTATACCAAAAACTCATTAAATTTCTTACACAGTGGTGAGTAATGGATGGGTGAATATTTCTGGTTGGTTAGTATCACTGTCTTGAACCATCTATATATTCAGTGTCACCTTCCACTGTTCCCCCTTCCTATATGCATGCTACTCTCAAAAACACACTTAGAAATTTCACAGCTCTCTAAATAGTCACAGAATCTGTACTTAGTACCAGTTACATCATTTGATTGCTAGTCAAAAAAACTGAATCCATTAACAACTTAAATTTATCAAGCTAATAAACAATAGTGGCCCCAGAAGTCCTCAATGATAAGTGCTACACATTTAGTAGGTCTGAAAAAGACACAGGAATTTGTCCTTTCAATATCCCAGTGGTTCTTATCATCAGGGAAGTTTGAAAAACAAATTAAATGATGGATCATTTTTAATCATATAAAAGATCTCAGAAAAGAATTCACTTAGAAAAATTTAAAATAGGGGATTGCCCTACCATACTAAACACAATGTGTATGTATGTGGGTGTGTGTGTTACCATCTAATTTTAAAATAACCACATTAGACATCCTGATAGCCTCTTTAAAAACAAAACAAAACATTTTACTATTATTTCCTTTTTGCACAGGATGATAACTCTTTGGAAGAGTATTTTAACTTACAAATGGATTCTGAAGAGCATTCAAGCACTGGTGTCATCACTAGTTTGTTCCTCTACAGGTTGTTAGTTATGCCATAAACACTCCATAGCTTTCTTCTCCTAGGTTTATCTGTTTCTGTTTTTTACGGGACGATTTTAGAGCAATCATTAGTTTCTTGTCTTGAAATTAATTAATTTCAATTAATTATAACATTTAATACTGGCTTCCCTGGAAGATGATTTTTTCCTCTACTCTAGACAGAAAAATTGTTTTAGTTATTGCTTTTTTGTATTTTTAAGTTTGAAATAGTCTCAACAGAAGCCTATAAACCACAGTTAACATTTCTTTCTTTTAGATTATAAGTAAAAAATGATTTAAGTTCTATCCAATTCTTTCAGCTTAGTTCAGTCGCTCAGTCATGTCCAACTCTTTGTGACCCCATGGACTGCAGCACACCAAGCCTCCCTGTCTGTCCATCATCATCTCCCAGAGCTTGCTCAAATTCATGTCCATTGAGCTGATGATGCCATCCAACCATCTCATCCTCTGTCGTCCCCTTTTCCTCTTGCCTTCAGTCTTCCCAGAATCCGGGTCTTTTCCAATGAGTCAGTTCTTTGCATCAGGTGGCCAAAGTAGTGAAGCTTCAGCATCAGTCCAATATTCATTGGAAGCAATGGATATTCAGGACTGATTTCCTTTAGGATGGACTGGTTGGATTTCCTTGCAGTCCAGAGGGGATTCTCTAGAGTCTTCTCCAACAACACAGTTCAAAAGTATCAACTCTTCGGTGCTCAGCTTTCTTCACAGTTCAACTCTCACATCCATACATGACTACTGGAAAAACCATAGCTTTGACCAGATGGACCTTTGTTGGCAAAGTAATGTCTCTGCTTTTTAATATGCTGTCTAGGCTGGTCTTAACTTTTCTTCCAAGGAGCAAATATCTTTTAATTTCATTGCTGCAGTCACCATCTGCAGTGATTTTAGAGCCCCAAAGGATAAAGTCTGTCAGTGATTCCACTGTTCCCCATCTATTTGCCATGAAGTGATGGGACCAGATGCCATGATCTTAGTTTTCTGAATGTTGAGTTTTAAGCCAGCTCTTTCACTCTCCTCTTTCACTTTCATCAAGAGGCTCTTCAGTTCCTCTTCGCTTTCTACCATAAGGGTGGTGTCATCTGCACAGCTGAAGTTACTGATATTTCTCCCAGCAATCTTGATTCCAGCTTGTGCTTTACATTTAAATGTAACTTTAAACAGTATTTTCTAAACTGATTTTTCAAAGCCTCCTTCATTGAGATCTCTAGAAACTGCTTTTGAGAGGGCAGGTGTAAAATCACAACTGGAAGAAAGCTACATATCTCAAATCTCTTGACCTGTGTAAGGTGGTGAAAAAGATCTCATCATCCATCTACCTTATCAAATTCTTTTTAGTAGGCAAAATCATTCCACAAATTCTCTTGGATTATACACACATTTTCTTTAGCAAAAGGAGCCTTATCAATTCATTTCTGAGACACAATGCACACTTGCTGCTTGGGGGACACAATGCATGCATGCCCCCCAAAAGTCCAGTTTGTTGGAAATCTGCCAAATATTATTGTTGATATAAATGTATATCATTACTCACAAAGTTTAATCAAACAGATGTAACAAACAAGAACAGCAGAAGCAAATACAACTAACTCAAGAACAATGGTACACACAGATAAGCATCCTTTCTGAAAGCAAGGCAACTGCCATGATCTAAGTCTTGAGGGCAGGTCAGACAGAATAACTACCCTGGCTCTTCAATAAACATTTCTAAGTTTTTCTTTTTTATTTATGAACTGCCTGTTATACTAAAGCTTAAAGCTAATTATTTGGGGAGAAGTTTATCTTTTTAGCAGACAGTACAAAATTGCCAACAGGAAGAGTCCAACCTTTGTTGAGAAGATACTCTGAAAAGCTACTCCAAATAAACTTTGGCACCATGTCTGTGGGGGAAAAACTATCCAACATGTCAAAAAGAGGGCAAGTTAAAAGACAAAGGAGAGAGAGAGGATGCTGGTGGGCTATAGGCAAGATAAGAATGAGAGAAAAAACACCTTTGGTTGGCAGTTCAGATGGAGAATTTTGGAGAACAGAAATGGCTAACAGAACCTGTGAAGCTGTATGCTACGGTAAAAATCGACAGACGTGTTCCTTTAAGAATTAAAGAAAAGTCTCTTTGAGACACTTTCTAGTCTTTCAGCTTTAGTGAGTACTGGACCCTCAGAACCAGTGCTTTAAACATCACTTTATTCTGTTGTCTTTACTCACTCTTTCAACTGTAAGTCTGACTTAAAAATTCTTCATTGGGGAATCACAAAACACTAGGCTTTTGTCTTTAGCTTCCATCTAAGAAATCACAAGAGATCTAACTCAAAGTGTGCCAGCTAGTCTTCCCAACTAAGTTATCAGATATACTTGGCTTTAGCATAGCTCCAGAGTTACTTGGCAATGAGTACTTTTTAAAGAATGTATTTTTACCAAGGTAGTGGGGGCAGGAAGACAGAATTTTCCTACGATTGGGCTAAGTAGAAGTTTAAAAAAGGTCAAAAACAAAGCAAAACAATACCCCCAAGAGAAAACAAGTAGAACAAAGTTACTGACACCAAGACATAGTAATGGAAAAATACAGACTATACAGATTAAAACAACTGAAACATAAACACAGATGCAACAAAGTGACAGCTTAAAATAATGCTTTCCCTCATTTCAACCCTAGGCTGATATTAATTTAAAGATGATCAAACTGTGCTGTCAGTATTTTTAGGTTTGATGAGGTGCTCCTTGATTGACATTACTACTTTTATGACATTTCAATTTACTCAAAATATGCTGTTCTTTTAGGCTCATGCCACATGGTAATTCAAACTTACTTGCTTATCAGAAGCAAAGCTGAATACTTTTTAAAAGGTATTTAAAGGTATTACAGACTCTAACTTCATCTTTAGATCCACTGAAACGGTACCTAGGGAAGCAATCAAACACCACTTTTTGAAAAGCTCCTTTGTTGCTGCCAGGGGAAGAGGGAAAACGGGGACTGGCTGTTCGATGGGTACAGGGTTTCTTTCTGGATGATGAAAATGTTCTGGAATTAGTGGTGACTGTTGTAAAAAACTATAAATATACTTAAAACCACTGAATTGTACAATTATATTATAGGAATTTTATTTCACGAAAAAAATCTCCCTGGAAGTACACGTTAGCAACTCTGAAGTCACTACAGAGTCCTCTGGAAAGAAACATTTGAGAAAACGGACAGTGGATGGTAGGAGATGGTCTTCTCACCACAGGAGCGGGACACTCCAGACAGGCAGGTCAGGAGAAGGCTGGAATGCAGCAGAGGATTACTGTCTGAGATGTCAATATGAATTCATGTCTAGTTTGATGTGACAGTACAGAAAAACCTGAAGGATCTTTTTAGCCAACCCAACGGCTACAGAAGTATTCATAGATATACATATACAGAATTAGTACACACACATATATTCCTTCCTGTCAGCTAACGGAGCCCAGAAGCAACAACACCTCACTAACAAGGAGCAACCTAAGATCTTGGTTACTGTTACTTTTCTCCAATGAAAAGATTCTGGGCTCCTTAGAGAAATGGCTGATTCTAAGACTGAGGCAGGACACAGACAAAGTAAGTCTGGAGACTCTCATACTGCCAGAGTAAGGAGGTGCTCAAAAAATATGTAAACATATAAAGTTAACAATGGGAATATGTCAAAGGGATATAGATATAAACTGAAGGAGGTCCCCGTTGGCAAACTCACGATAATCTGAGCAACAGAGTAAGTAAAACAGTACTGGGTTATAATCCAAGGTATAAATATGTGTGTTCATACTGACACAAATAAATGATTAAGACAAAGAACAGGAGAGAACAAATTTTCCATGAAGAATTCCAGGTAGTTCTGGGGATTTTCTGCTCTCAAGGTGGCAGGACATAACGACCTACTGTTAAGTGTGGGCCACACAGTAACTTCCTTCCACAGGATACAACATGCAAAGGGGAGGAAGAAATAAGTTGAAAACCCCTACAAATTCTAACTCATAGCATCAGTAGTGATAAATTATGTTGACAGTATGTACCTTTTTGATAACATGTAGTTTAAAAGGCCATTTTACCTCTGTAATCTTCCTTCTCAAAACGCATAACCCCACACTTTTCATAGGAAAAATAAAAGGTGAATTTCGATAGTGGGACATCTTACAAAAACACCTGACCAGTACTCTATAAAACTCTCAAGGTCATCAAAAACAACAACAATCTAAGAAACTATCACAGCCATGAGCACTTAAGGAGACATGATGACTAAATGTAATCAGGTATCATGAACAGGATCCTGGAACAGAGCAATGAAATTAGGTAAAAACTATAGAGACTGGAATACAGGATGGATTGTAGTTAATAAGAATGTATCAATTATATAAATGTATACAAAAGACACTGATCACAGAGGACACTGGGGTGAGGTACACAGGAACTCTGTTCTATCTCTGCCTTTTCTTTTTTAAATCTCTGCAATTCTTTTGTGTGTCTAAAACTGTTCTAAAGCAAACAGGTTATTTAAAAAAGAAGTTCCCCAGGTAGTTTTAATGGTTTGAGAACTGTTAAAGCAACATTTGCCTTGATCCTTTTCACAGAAAGCACCTACATACCTACCCCCTCAGTCACTCCACTCCATAGTGACTTTTCTTCATGGATAGCCTTTATCTTTGCCTCAAAATCCTGCCCATTTTGGTTTTCTTGTCTCTCTCCCATCTCTATCCCATGCTCCAATCCCTTAGGTTATCTGACTTCTTAATATTAAAACCTTTTCACTCCACTTTAGCCACTTATTTTTCCTCTTTTGAATTTTGTTAGGGTTCCTTTGGCATTTCTACTTCAGCAATCATCATTTTCCTATGATTTCTAAATGAAAAACCATGCTGCTTTTTTGAATACACATATATACACAAATGAACTGTGGTTAAATATACTTAATATAGAATTTACCACTTTTAATCATTCTTTAATGGATAATTGACATGAAACATTAGTTTCAAGTGTACAACACAATAATAATTTTATTTGTATATATTGCAAAACGGTCACAGTACGTTAGTAACACCCATCACCATGCATAGTTGAAAATTTTTTATGAGATTTAGTCTCTTAGCAACTTGCAAATATGCAATACAGTGTTGTTAACTACAGTCACCATACATTCCCTTTTACCCATAACTTTTTTTTAAATCTTTTGACCTCTTTCATTCATTTCTGCCCTCCCCTCCTTCCAGCAACAACCAATCTGTTCTTTGTATCTATGAACTTTATTTTTTTAAGGTCCTCTATCTAAGAGAGATCCTATGGTGTTTGTCTTCCTGTCTGACTTATTTCACTTAGCATAATACCCTCAATACCATGTTATCAAATGGCAAGACTTCATTCTTTTTTATGGCTGAATAATTTACCATTGTATATATAATCACATTTTTTTTTAACCATTCATCCATAAATGGGCACTGCAGTTGTTTTCACATCTTGGCTATTATAAATAACATATTTGCCAGTTAGTGTTTTCATTTTCTTCAGATAAATACCCACAAGTGGAATTGCTAAGTCATAAGGAATTATATTTTTAATATTTTGAGGAACCTCCATACAGTCTCCTACAGTGGTTATATCCATTTACATTTCTACCAATAGTGCTAAAGGGTTCTCTTTTCTCCATATCCTTGCTAACACTTCTTTTTTTTTAATGTGTAGGTCTGTGGCATTCATTTCATCCACACTACTGTGCAACCACTACCAGCATCCAATTTCAGAACCTTTTCATCTACCCCAACTGAAACTCTACCCATTAAACAATAATTCCCCACTGCCCCTGGTCCCTGGCAGCCACCATGTCATTCTCTGTCTCTATGAAGTTGACTACTCTAAGTACTTCATAAAAATGGAATGACGTAACATTTATCCTTTCTTGACTGGCTTATTTCACTTAGCCATGTCTTCAAGGCTCATCCATGTTGTAACATGTGTCCTTCCTTTTACAGGTGGAATAATATTCCATTTATTTTATGTAAAAACCATATTTTGTTTATCCACTGACAGAGACTATGCTAAGAATATGAGTGTACAATGGACTATACAATCAAACCTATATTTTATGCCTCTATTTTCTTTATGGATCCTTTCTTCTCTTTTAGGCTCAAACTATCTTTTTCCAAGATCTGAAAATATATTTTCTTTTATTCCCTGTAATTTTTTTTTCACATTTAACTCTTCCCATCTGTCTGTAATGCCAGTCTTTAATAACAATCTTATTCCTTTACATGGGGCTTCATAGGTGGCTCAGTGGTAAAGAATCCACCTGCAACACAGGAGACACGGGTTCAATCCCTGAATCAGGAAGATCCCCTGGAAAAGGAAATGGCAACCCACATCAGTATTTTTGCCCAGGAAATCTCATGGACAGAAGAGCCTGGCAGGCTACATGGGATCACAAAGATCCCACGGACTGTAGCAACTTAGCAACTGAGCAGACATGCAAATAATGTTAAACTACAAAATGCAGATATCATTAATAGGAATCAGACGACAAGTGAAAATATCTGCAACATATATGAAAAAGAACTAGTAATCAAAGAGCTGTAACAAATCAATTAAAAAAAATCAGAAGACAGCTTGAAGCAGTCCAAAGAACAAGAAATACACACACGGGGTAAACACAGAGAAATATTCAGATTCATTCATAATTTTAAAACTAGAAAATAACAGATAACTTTTAATTTAAAAGACTGACAGAATTAAGGCTGTGTTGGCAAGGATTAAGGAAAATCATACATATGAATATTCATACACTACTGATGCCGAAGAAATTGGGATTACCTTTTTGGAGAGGAATTTGACAAAACTATTAAAATACAGATGCACAGCCTTTTGTCTTAATAATCCAATTTTAGTATTTACCCTATAGGTATATTATACAAATATACAAAGGTAATATACAAAGGCATTCGCTAAAATGTTACTTGTATCCCAAACACCGGGGAAATAGTCTACTCATTTTATAAAATCTAGCTAAACGAAGTACAGTATATTTTTATGCTAAAAGTTACGCAAAACTCCTATTTCCCTGGCCGCTCCTCTTCTGCAGAAACTCGAAATGTCAGGAGTAACTCAGGACCTGATCCTGGATCCCTTTTTAATCCCTACTGCTGCTAAGTCACTTCAGTCCTGTCCGACTCTGTGCGACCCCATAGACGGCAGCCCACCAGGATCCCTGTTCCTAGGATTCTCCAGGCAAGAACACTGGATGGGTTGCCATTTCCTTCTCCAATGCAAGAAAGTGAAAAGTTAAAGTGAAGATGCTCAGTCGTGTCCGACTCTTAGCAACCCATGGACTGCAGCCCACCAGGCTCCTCTGTCCATGGGATTTTCCAGGCAAGAGTACTGGAGTGGGGTGCCACCGCCTTCTCCTGTGTCTTCTGGGTCTCCTGCACACACACACAGACATGCATGCTCACACACATCACACGGCCCAGATGCTTCTCCTCATAAATTGCTTCAGGGATTGTTAGGCCTAACACACTCCCTAAACAACCCGATCCATTGAAGAGCTACTCCCTTCCAAGTCTGCATCTCTAGTCCTCCTCTAAAATTCCGAATCTGTCTACCCAACTGCCTACCTGTCATCTTCACATGGGTGTTTAACCAAAAAATTACTACAGAAAATTCTTAATTTTCTCTGTCAAACTTTCTTCACATTCCCCACCCTTTTTCACCATTTCAATACATGGCACCACCATCCATCCATCCATCCATCCATCACTTAAGCCAAAAACTCAGAAATATTGACTCCATCTCTAAGACACATTTCAAATTAAACCCATGTCTTTCCATATCAATTGCTAACCAACCCAAGCCACTATCACCACTTAGGCTAGGGCAAAACTCGCCAAATTATCTCCCTGTTTGTATTCTTATCCTACTTCCTTCTCTCTCACACACACATATTCCTTCTACAAGCAGCCATCCGTGGTCAGACCTCTTAAAACTAAAAATCAGATGCTACCACTGACTTGCTTTTTTGCATTGGTTTCCCACCAGAAAAAAATCGCAACTCAAACTAAACCATATCGAACAGAATTAATGGAACAGACATGTGAGAAAATTTTTAACGCATTTAAAATTCTCAAAGAAATAAGAGAAAATTCCTGTATACAGCAGGACTAAACAGAACCAAAAAGAAATGCAGAATATGAAAGTACTATGATTGAAATAAATGAGATTTACCTAATGAGATTAGGTAATGGATAAACAAAAGAATGAGCTAGTGAGCTAGAAGATCAGGTAGAGGACAGTTGCAGAAGATATCGAGAGAGAATTTTTTTAAGAAAAACATTAAAGTTAAGAAATGGAAAAGAGACAAGAAGCAACAGAATCCATATTAACAGAATTCCCAGAAAGAAAAAAATTGAAGACAAACTACTTGAGAAAATGACAATCATTTTCCAGAACTGAGGAAAGATCAAAGATCTTAGATGAAAATGTCTGGAATACAACCTGGCATATTCCCAATAAGTAGCTAACTGTTGAATGAAAGGACAGAATGAATACGAATCCAAATGCCAAACAAGACAGAAAAGGAACTATACTCAGACACACTATAGACTGAAAAAGATAAACAAAAATTTCAAAATCTAGAGAGGAACTACAGGTCACACACACAAGAAAAGAAATCAAGCTGACATCACAACTTGCAAAAAGCAACAGCAGAGACGAGAAAATAATGTAGAAATATTTCAAAATGTAAAGGGAAAAGAATTTCAAACCAAAAATCTTTAATCAAACTAAGCTATCATTTAAAAGTGAGGGTTAACAAATCATATTTTCAGGCATAAAAAGGTCTTAGAATGTATATATAAAAAAACCCTGTTTGAAAATTGTTTTTTAAGTAGGCACTTAACTGAAATAAATCTGTGAGAACACTATGTGATATACGGTAATTGCGTGCATGTTCAGTCACTAAGTCATGTCTGACTCTTTGTGATCCAAGGGACTGTAGTTCACCAGGCTCCTCTGTCCATGGAGTTTTCCAGTTAATAATACTGGAATGGGTAGTAATTTTCTACTCCAAGGAATCTTCCCGACCCAGGGATTGAACCCATGTTTCCTGCATCAGCAGGCACATTCTGTACCAGTGAGCCACCTGGGAAGCCCTTATATGGGAATTATTTGTTAGGGAATTAGGTTATTAATTAGGAATAATCTAATAGATCTAGTATATCATATAAAAAGAAAAATAACAGATGGATGGATGCCTGAAGAATACCTCTATGGAACTAAAATTCTACAAAACATCAACATGGCTGCTGGGACCTTGTTGGGGTAGAGGTGTAGTGGCAGAGACGAAAGGACACTGAGAAAGTGGGTAAAGTACTTCTCTTGTTTGGAAGAAAGAAAATATACATATTTGAATATATATTTGAAAATATACATATTTAAATATACTTATAAGATTAAGAAACTGTGGGAAATGAACAAAAATATAGTAAATAGGATGTAAATAATTTCCAGTAGATATTATGAAAATTACAATAAAAGAAAATGGATTAAACTCATTAATTAAAAGATAAAGAGTCTCTAAGGTTGGGTAAAAATAAGATTCAGCAATATACTTTGTACAAGAGACCCAAAAAGGATACAAAAACAGTTAACAATAAAAGGACAGGAAGAAGACGCACCAGGCGATGCAACCCCAGGTGGGCAGACTCTTTTTTCAACCCCATTCATCAACCATTCAGACCCTTACTGATTTGGAGACAGCTCCCTGTCATTCCTGGGCCTAAGAGTTCGTTTTCCTTTTAGGACAGGGCTTCAATTTCTGCTTCCTAATATGCCTTTTTTTTTTTTTTTTTTTTTCATTTNGCGATGCAACCCCAGGTGGGCAGACTCTTTTTTCAACCCCATTCATCAACCATTCAGACCCTTACTGATTTGGAGACAGCTCCCTGTCATTCCTGGGCCTAAGAGTTCGTTTTCCTTTTAGGACAGGGCTTCAATTTCTGCTTCCTAATATGCCTTTTTTTTTTTTTTTTTTT
This sequence comes from Oreotragus oreotragus, assembly GCA_006410675.1. Classification (NCBI taxonomy): domain Eukaryota; kingdom Metazoa; phylum Chordata; class Mammalia; order Artiodactyla; family Bovidae; genus Oreotragus; species Oreotragus oreotragus. The sequence continues at coordinate 70,702 of SJYX01006687.1, read as the reverse complement.
CCATTTCAAGCACCTGCTGATTCTGCTTTTTTGCTTTCAAGCTCAGAGGTGTTTTTAAAATATTTTATTTTTATCTAGCTTTCCATATACATTACTGAAAAAGAAGGGAGTGTCCCCAGTCTGCCTCACAGTCCAGAAATCCCCAGAGCATACACTTTAATGTCTTCATCTACATCATGGAATGGTAAGGCTCAAATAATAAGGCTATGAGAAAATGTTATCTTCACATACACAGTCTTTGGTGCATATAAAATATTCAAATGCTGCCCTCTAAATTTACCAGCAATTTTACATTCTAACTAAAGAAAGTAAAGATGGAACCATATGAATGGAATGGAAATTCCTAACTTTTTTCCTGATCCAGCTTCCACTGGGCTACAGCTATGCTGAAAGTAAAAATGTTTCTTCCAAAATTGTTTTGAGGAAAAAATGTAACTAGTAAAAGATGAAATCAACAGAATTCAAATGACCCTTAAAAGTAGAGACTACCCTGTGGTCCAGTGGTTAACACTCCATGCTTCCACTGCAGGTGGCAGTGGTTCCATCCCTGGTTGAGGAACTAAGATGTCGCGAGGCACTGCCAAAATAAAATGGTTACTTTAAAAAATAATAATAAATAAAAGTTATGAAGCTCATCCTTTAAAAGAGAGAGAGAGAGTCATTCAGTTAGGAAAGTGACTATTATTTTCTCTGTGATTTGATCTGGGAGACTTTAGTCCAAGATTCTATTCTGAGTCTACCACTGACTTTTTGGTTGACCTTCATTACTTCTCAGTACTTCTGTTTCTTCTTGAAAATAAAGTTAAGCTAGATTACATTGAAGAACTCCTACTCTTCCAAAATCCTGATTCCAGAGGTTTAGAACAATTTCACTCCATTCTACGTTTCTATGAATACAAAAATGACAGCTTAAACTACTAAACAATTTTGACATCCTTATTGCTGTGCTCCCCCATGCAAAAGGGCTTCTCTGGTAGCTGAGTCAATAAAGAATCTGCCTGCAATACAGGAGATCATCTGCAGCACAGATGACCTGGGTTCGATCCCTGGGCTAGGAAGATCCCCTGGAAAAAAGAAATGGCAATCCATTCCAGTATTCCTGCCTGGAAAATCCCATGGACACAAGAGCCTCGCAGACTACAGTCTGTGGGATCACAAGGGTCAGATACGACTTAGTGACTAAACCACCATTACCCATGCAAAAAAAGTAAACCAGCAGACATAAATATTAAACACTTCCTATTTGCACAAAGACCAAAAGCTTAACTCCCAAACTAACAGAAAAGCTTTAAGATAAATCTTAAAATATGGCTGTATTTCTGGAATAAGAACTGGACCTCTCTACCATCTCAACTACTTAAACAGTCAAGAGTTCAGTCTCTGAAATGGGTTCATGCCTGCTTTATTATACCTTCCCAAAGTTAAGCTGTGGGTGATTTTCACCACAATGTTTCTGGCAGCTATTTCATAACATTCCCCCACAAGAAAATGATGGCTGTATTTCAGACCAAGAAATTAGTTGGTTAAATCACAAATTTAACCAACAGCATGAAAAAGATGAAAACAACCTCATCCTTTAAAATAAACTGTCTTTAACACTGTCCTTAAGACTATATTTTCTACAGTTCTTAAGAGATGTCTATGGTCTATTTTATATAGTTCTATATTAATTTTTATAATTAATATAAATTTTTATAATAAACAGGTATTACTTACATAATATACAAATGAAAAAAATTTTTTTAATAATAGGTCAACTTCCACTTGGTTTGCTCTGGAGAACTACAGTGTTCTGGTTAGAACCCAAGGGGAAAGACTGATGAGACGGCAGATGAGAGAAGTACCTCAGACAGAGCTAGAGGAAGAAGTAAGAGGTACTTTCTGTGTTTTATGTTTTCTAATCCAGCCATTAATATATGAAAGGAAACAAAAGATTAGGGACAGAAGCTCAATCCAGTAAAATAGGTTACACTTTGTGTTGGTACTGCTGTATATTATCTCCTTCAAAAATCTAAAAGTGAAAGTAAAAGTTGCTCAGTTGTGTCCAACTCTTAGTGACTCCATAGACTGTCCATGTAATTCTCCAGGCCAGAATACTGGAGTGGGTAGCCTTTCCCTCCTCCAGGGGAATCTTCCCAATCCAGGGATCGAACCCAGGTCTCCTGAATTGCAGATGGATTCTTTACCAGATGAGCCACAAGGGAAGCCCAAGAACACTGGAGTGGGTAGCCTGTCCCTTCTCCAGGGGATCTTCCCAACCCAGGGATCAAACCCAGGTCTCCTGNATCTTCCCAATCCAGGGATCGAACCCAGGTCTCCTGAATTGCAGATGGATTCTTTACCAGATGAGCCACAAGGGAAGCCCAAGAACACTGGAGTGGGTAGCCTGTCCCTTCTCCAGGGGATCTTCCCAACCCAGGGATCAAACCCAGGTCTCCTGCATTGCAAGCAGATTCTTTAACAACTGAGCTAGCAGGGAAGCCCTAAAGCACAGCATTAATTTAGAAGACTGTATCAAGTAAATGCACTGTAAATAGTCAATTTAGTTTAGCTCTATGTGTGTCTTACCTTCAAAATTCCACAAAGGTAAACCAGCGGTATAAAAGAGAGCAGCACTTAGCCAAATTGCTTGAAATATAAACAACCAAGCAAGGGTTCATGCTTGCTTTAACATATCTTCCCAAAGTAAGCCATGGTTGCTTTTTAGCACAATGTTTTCTGGCAGCTATTCCATAACATTTTCCCACAAGAAAATGACGATTGTATTCCAGACCAAGAAATTACACCCGCCCACAGAGAGCAGGCCACAGCGAAGGGCAGCAAGAACTGAAGCACAGCAGGGGAGACAAAGAGGCTAAACAGAGGAGGAAGGAATCGACATGAAGCACCTCATCACTGTGTCGTTTGATCTTTATGATGACAAAAGCAACTTAAGGCTTTAAAAAAGTCAGTGGCACAATTTGAGCAGCATGTTTAAAAGGACCATTGAGGGGATAAAGGGGGGCTGCTGGTGAAACTCTGGGAGAGAGACTAAAGAGGAGTAACAGGAGAAACATGGAGACCCCTTCAAGTATGACAACCAGACTGTGAGACGGGGACAAGAGTCCACAAGAGCAAGGAGGCTAGAATGACACCAGCAACAAGCAGCAGAAATACTTTGAAAATACTTTAAAAGAAACAATTATCCATTGTATTTGTCCAATAAAAATGACCAAACAATATCTCAAATTTTTTAAAACATAAAGATCCCATTACTTCATTAGATAATATTTACAAAAGAGAATGAAAAAATATTTTTTGGCATTGTCAACAGCACACCATAAAGGATCATATTCTAACAATACAGTTAGAATCTTTAAAGAAAAGTAATACAGGCAGTTGAATTTAGAGTGATCTACTTGCCCTCAATATCTAAGCATATTTACATATAAATTTATTTCCAGAACTGTAAAGGTCAATATACAAAATACTCATCTGCAATGGAGAGTTGACATAAATGACTTATAAGATTCTAAAAGTGAGTTGCTGGGGTTACTGACCTCTTTCTGGCCCGACAAGGCTCTAAATGTGTGACTTCCATAGGCCAGTAGAGGGCTGCAACAGCCCAGAGAAAAGGGTCAGGCAGTTTTGCTTGCATCTCTGGCACTGAGTGGTGGAAAATTTACAATACTGAAAGTAGAGATCTAATAACCAGACATACTCACTCCATTATCAACAGACTCTAAAAGGGGGCAAAGACCAACCCCCCAGATCCTGAAAACTAGCAACACTCACCGTTAAGTATTCTGCCACCAGCTCCTTTCACTTATTGCAAAATAGTAAAGTATTTGGAAGCAGAACAAAATCTCACTAATGTAGGGTAATTAGAAGGGAAAAAAGCCAGTCAAAATGAGTTAGCAATTCACACTTCCTTCCAGACCACTGCTCCACACTACTATTACAAGACTAACCTTCCTAAAATGGTTTCATGAGATTACTCTCACATCTATTTTGCCAATCTGTTCTGCATATAGTGCAATGTAGAAGTCTTTACTCTGCCTGGATTTAAAGGTAGATTTCTACTTCGTGTATATAGATAATCATTTTCAGCTCCACTAGCCAGTACACCCTTACTGTTATATACAATACACAACAGAGCTGAAATGGAAAATGTCACTGTGGTGAAACCTGGAGAAAGAAAGAAATTTACACAGGTCTAGGGAAAGGGTAGAGCCACTGCTGGAAAAAGTTTGCACAAAGAGGGAGATAGGACTTCGCTGGAGGAAGAAAGGAAATGGCTCAAGGAAAGATATACAGAGGCCTTCAACTAAACTTATAAGTGTTTAATTCTTAAGTCTGCAGACAGGTGCATATGCACACTATGCTGTTTTCTGTACCTTTTAAATTATCTGAAATATGTGAAAATAAAAAACATTTTTTGTATTTTTAACTTCACCCCTCAAAAGACAAGTAACTCTTGATCTGCTCAAGAGATCAGACCTCTGGTCCATTCTCAGTACTACTCACCCTTTAATTCTGAATACACTCTAACTCATTTTTACAGCTTTCTTTAAAAATGATAGGTACATATTTTAGCCTTAAATGAACGGAAAGGACTTTTAACTGCTTAGATAATTGCATATAGTTTGAATAGTGGCACATAAAAAAATAAAGAGATTTGAAATAAAAAGCATGGCATAAAAACCCAGAATAGTTTTTATGATAATCACAGCTTCTGCGGTATAAGCCTGAAATCCTGAAAATCATCTTTATCTATGCCCAAACTCTCTACGTGTTAGAGGTAGTTGAAGTCAGTACCCCTCTCAAGAGAGCAACACTTATGAAAGTATTAAGTTATTTCTCATCTACATACCACACCATTCCCACCCTGACCCAACAATAAGGTGAGTGATTAACACTACTTCAATTATAGCCAAAGTTGTAGCTTCCACACAACTTCACACCAGGGCTGAGTTGTCTGGGCCTTTTAGTCATGATCTACCACTTCTGTGTCCTGCACACTCTCCGACATAAATCCACTTACAATACTACCCACAAGAATTCAGGACAACTGCCAACTTCAAATGAAGTATAACCTATAAAAATACCAAATGGCTGTATTATACATCTGAAACTAATATGACTGATACTATATATCAACTAGACAGCAATAAAAAAAAGAATTCAGGATAACTGCATATGAGTCATTTAAAAGGTGCTCTAAGTTGACTTAGGATAATAGTATGCATGACTGGTAGCTCTTTTTAGTCAGGTCAATTTAGGATTATACATTGCTTTCCTGTCAAAGGATGCTGAGGAGAGTAATGAGGAATGTGGTACAGAGGGAGCAAAGCATAGTGAATTCCCTGCAGTCTAACAGCATTAAGTATGTGACACGAAAAGGGTGGTATTACGGCAAGTCCAACTCCAATGGCAAAGAGTATGTGTCTATTTGGTTTCATTTTTAAAATAAAGCATTTCCTGAAGTATGACAATGTAAATATTATGAACTGGGGGTAAAAAGGCAAATCTCACTGATTATGCCAATATTAAATAGCTTTATCTATAAAAAGAAATATCCTGAAAGTCTAAAAACATAAATTTAGGACTATTTAAGAATGTAACAGTTTTACATCAAAAACTGAACTTAAATTTCCAACTCAGTGATTCTTCGTCTTTTTTGGACAGACCCATCTCAAAGCCCAAAGCCATAGGACCTTTCACTAAAAAATCTGCAATGTAACTTCCAGATGTTTACAGAGCCTCTCTGTAATTATGGATCCTTATTGTAAGTAATTATCTCTTCCAGCTAGATTTTAAGCTCCATACAAGCAGAAACTATCTTCTTCAGATATGTGCTTAGCAATGGCACCTAAAACCTTAATATCTAAGCATTTTTTCAATGACCTCCTTGTCTGCTATATGAATTCTATAGAACCTCTTGAATTATTTTCCAAGAAAACCTGTGTTACGTTATTCTCCATCTTGGAAATTTGTTTTTATCAAGCCCCTCTTCCTTGCAATCACGACCTTTTTCATCTGCTACCCATTTTCTTCCCCTTAGTCCCAATTCACCCTCTTAGGCCAGTCAGACCATTCGCCTGACATAAGCACTGGGGTGATCCCTTAGAATGTGATGGAATCTGGGGTACAACAATGAACAAGACAGACACAATCGATGTCCTTGAGGGCTCACTGTGTTCCATTCTACACCAACTAGAAAGCATTTGAATGATTAAAGAATACTGTCCCCTCTTTCACATGTTCAGTGTAAATTCTAAAAAAATTAAAAAAAAAAAGCACTATAGCTAAGATCATATTAAAATACTCAGTGTAAATTCTTAAAAAACACTACAGAAAAATATCAGTGAAGATCATATTAAATTCCTACCTCAACAACACTAAATCCAATACTGTTCATAAAAACATTTATTTAAAATTTGTTGGGTCTTCCTTGGTGGTCCAGTGCTTAAGAATCTGCCTTCCAATGCAGAAGATGCAGGTTCCATTCCTGGTTGGGGAACTAAGATCCCACACGAGGCAGGGCAACTAAGCCCGTGTGCCACAACTAAGACCCGACACAGCCGAAACAAACAAATATAAGAAAATAAAAGTTGTTAATTAAGCATGCACTGTTTAAAACCTTGATTATATCCACAATACTTGTTCATTGTGGCAAAGCTTGAAAATACAGAAAAATAAATTCTGGTTACGATCATATTCAATATCCAGAGATAGCTGTCACACTGTCAGACTGAATCATTCAAGAACTTTCCTTGTAAAAATTCATAATACAAAATAATTATTTTCCCCACAAAGGCTCAAATTTTATATATCATTTCATCTTTTTCTCTTAATAATATCAATTTCTTTGAAGGTATAATTTTTTAAAGGAGCAATACAATCACTAATTTAAATTCATCTGTACAATGAAAACAAACTTCAAAAGGGCATGGTGAACAGTGAATTGAAGGGAAAAAAGTAGAAGCAATGACAGATATTATTTTCTTGGGCTCCAAAATCACTGCAGACAGTGAGTGCAGCCATGAAATTAAAAGACGTTTCCTCTTTGGAAGGAGCAAGACAGTGTATTAAGAAGTAAATACATCACTTTGCCAACAAAGGTCTAACTCAAAGCTATGTTTTTTCCGGTAGTCATGAATGGATGTGAGAGTTGGACCATAAAGAGGGCTGAGGGACGAAGAATTGATGCTTTTGAATTGTGGTGCTGGAGAAGATTCTTGAGAGTTGCTTGGGCTCCAAGAAGATCAAACCAGTCAATCCTAAAGGAAATCAACGCTAAATATCCATTGGAAGGACTGATGCTGAAGCATCTTTGGCCACCTGATGCAAAGAACTGACTCATTGGGAAAGACCCTGATGCTGGGAAAGATTGAGGGCAGNAGATTCTTGAGAGTTGCTTGGGCTCCAAGAAGATCAAACCAGTCAATCCTAAAGGAAATCAACGCTAAATATCCATTGGAAGGACTGATGCTGAAGCATCTTTGGCCACCTGATGCAAAGAACTGACTCATTGGGAAAGACCCTGATGCTGGGAAAGATTGAGGGCAGAAGGAGAAGGCAGAGACAGAGGATGAGATGGTCAGATGGTTAGACAGACTCAGTGGACATGACTCTGACCAAATTCTAGTAAACAGTGAAGGACAGAGGCACCTGGAGTGCAGCATTCCATGGGGTCACAAAGAGCTGGACACAACCCAGCAACTTTCAATAACAACAGAGTGAATGAGAATTTATGAGGACAGTCCATTATCAGTCACAGGAGGTTTGTAATTATGCCTCTGACCAGAGGATATGAAGTATCAATTCACAGAAGAGAAAGGGCAAATGATTATTTCTCCACGTTATTAGCTAATGATCAAATTCCTGTAGCTAAAATCAAATCCACTCACACCACAATTTAAGATGAAAGTCTTGGATAACAAGAAAGTGGTTATATAATTTAAATGGAAGGACACAAATATTAATGTTAACCAACAGATAGGGACAGATTTATTTTCACTGGATATTGCAAAGCTACTGAACAATAGCACCTGAAGGGGGAGGAGGAGCTAAGGAGGGGAAATGTGTACAGGAAAGGAACAGCGAGTGAGCCCCTTTGCTGTTACACATTCTTGTTTACTTTCAATAGTGTGAGGACTAATAGAAGGTAAAGAAGTATTTTCTGGTCCTCTTTGACTGCAGCCTAAAGAGAACACTCAACTTCATTCTCGAGATGTTGTTATGAACCCTGGAAGACAGGGATAATTTCTGGAGGGTGAATAACCACTGCTGGGTGATCACCTCAACTAAAAATCTGCAAACAGACGACATGATCCTCCACACAGAAAACCCTAAAGACTCCACCAGAAAATTACTAGAGCTAATCAATGAATATAGTTCGCTGATTCCTAGAATGTCGACGTTCACCCTTGCCATCTCTTGTTTGACCACTTCCAATTTGCATATGTATGCATTAGAGTACGATATTTATCTTTCTCTTTCTGACTCAAATGCATTCCTTTATATAACTATTACTCAGCCAAAAAAATGTCTCTGCTTTTTAATATACTGTCTAGGTTTGTCATAGTATGTTTGTTTAAAAAGCAACCACTTGACAGGCCTAGACTCTATTTTTAAAGGAGCACTTCTGCGAAAAGATACAAGTCTTAATTCCTACTTCAGATCATCTTCACCTGAACATTTCAACCTAAAATAATTGTCTAATAGAGACAAACAAGGGTGAGGCAGGTCTGAGGGCTTGGCCGGGGTAGGGCACGGATGGGATGACTGGCTGGTTCAGAGATATGAAGCCTTTGGTTGGTGGGTGGGGAAACACATGCAGGGATGTGCCTGTGAAATTGCAGATAGGCCCTGAGCAGTTTGGAGGGGTAGGATCTGAAATACAGGCCACATTAAGAAGCTGATTCAGTTGAGAGGTGGATCTGGCTGTTGCTGGGACAGGGAAGGGATGTAAGAAAATTAGCCTTTCTTCCTCTGTCCCCCCTCCCCCACCACCCTTTCTCTTGTAACTTTCTGCTGAATTTTGCTCCCTCAAGCCCCATCTTTCTCTGTTTCCTACAATAGCTTCTTTCTCCAATATTAAGAAGCTGATTCAGTTGAGAGGTGGATCTGGCTGTTGCTGGGACAGGGAAGGGATGTAAGAAAATTAGCCTTTCTTCCTCTGTCCCCCCTCCCCCACCACCCTTTCTCTTGTAACTTTCTGCTGAATTTTGCTCCCTCAAGCCCCATCTTTCTCTGTTTCCTACAATAGCTTCTTTCTCCAAGAATATTTAAGCAACCGTCATTTGGAATAAAAGAATGAGAATTTTTGCTTGCTAATGGGAAAACCCAACACTGGCTACCTCCACCAAATGAGCTATTGTGAAGAAATGGATAGCTCTGCAAATCAATAAGAAGCTAAGATAACTTGTCTTGGAAACTGGCAGGACCCTAGGTAGCTCTGGGAACCAAAAAGAACTAAAGGATCTGTTTCCTGGCAGGAATGCTCTTCCGGGATGTCTGGGATAAACCAGATGTCAGAATCTCAAAAGGGAGTTTGCTCTGCCAAGGTCATGAGAGAAAGTGAGAGAGAGCCCACTGGAATAACTCTCCCATCAAGGCTACACATGATAGGGGAGAAATGCTTGAAATTGGCTGTCCTGTTAGGAAGAGGGAATGAATGCTAGTCAGTCAAAAAAGAAAAAGATGAATTTTTAAACTCAAAGATATTGATTTATTATCATTTCTTTGAAAAATGAATATGAAAAGTGTTAATATTATATCCACACTATCATGCTGCAACTTTTTATTGTTAGTTCCTTTTTTTTAAATTGGAGAATAATTGAGTTACAAAGTTGTGTTGATATCTGCCAAGCAACAACTCGGATCAGTCATAACTATTACTTTTAATCTATGTGCCAAGAATTATGTCATTCATAGTCAATGTTTCTATTTTTTACAGCAAAGCTGTAAGTTTGGCAAGATGTTCTGCCTGTAACTGATACTCAAAGAGGTTAAATGTGACGTTACAGCTAGCAACTGGCAGAGATGAGATTTGAATTAACTGGAGGAATCAACCTGCCTGACTTCAGGCTCTACTACAAAGCCACAGTCATCAAGACAGTATGGTACTGGCACAAAGACAGAAATATAGATCAATGGAACAAAATAGAAAGCCCAGAGATAAATCCACACACCTATGGACAAAGGAGGCAAGAATATACAATGGAGAAAAGACAATCTCTTTAACAAGTGGTGCTGGGAAAACTGGTCAACCACTTGTAAAAGAATGAAACTGGAACACTTTCTAACACCATACACAAAAATAAACTCAAAATGGATTAAAGATCTAGACGTTAGACCAGAAACTAAAAATCCTACAGGAGAACATAGGCAAAACACTCTCCGACATAAATCACAGCAGGATCCTCTATGACCCACCTCCCAGAATATTGGAAATAAAAGCAAAAATAAACAAATGGGACCTAATTAAACTCAAAAGCTTCTGCACAACAAAGGAAACTATAAGCCAGGTGAAAAGACAGCCTTCAGAATGGGAGAAAGTAATAGCAAATGAAGCAACTGACAAACAACTAATCTCAAAAATATACAAGCAACTCCTGCAGCTCAATTCCAGAAAAATAAACAACCCAATCAAAAAATGGGCCAAAGAACTAAACAGACATTTCTCCAAAGGAGACATACAGATGGCTAACAAACACATGAAAAGATGCTCAACATCACTCATTATCAGAGAAATGCAAATCAAAACCACAATGAGGTACCATTTCACACCAGTCAGAATGGCTGCGATCCAAAAGTCTACAAGCAATATTTATTGCTGGAGAGGGTATGGAGAAAAAAGCACCCTCTTACACTGTTGGTGGGAATGCAAACTAGTACAGCCACTATGGAGAACAGTGTGGAGATTCCTTAAAAAACTGGAAATAGAACTGACATTATGACCCAGCAATCCCACTGCTGGGCATACACACTAAGGAAACCAGAATTGAAAGAGACACACGTACCCCAATGTTCATCGCAGCACTGTTTATAATAGCCAGGACATGGAATCAACCTAGATGTCCATCAGCAGACGAATGGATAAGAAAGCTGTGGTCCATATACACAATGGAGTATTACTCAGCCATTAAAAAAGAATACATTTGAATCAGTTCTAATGAGGTGGATGAAGCTGGAGCCTATTATACAGAGTGAAATAAGCCAGAAAGAAAAACACCAAAACAGTATAATAACACATATATATGGAATTTAGAAAGATGGTATCAATAACCCTGTATGCAAGACAGCAAAAGAGACACAGATGTATAGAACAGTCTTTTGGACTCTGTGGGAGAGGGACAGGGTGGGATGATGTGGGAGAATGGCACTGAAACATGTATAATATCATATATAAAACAAATCTCCAATCCAGGTTCGATGCATGATACAGGATGCTTGGGGCTGGTGCACTGGGATGACCCAGAGGGATGGTATGGAGAGGGAGGTGGAAGGGGGGTTCAGGATGGGGAACACGTGTACAACCATGGCGGATTCATGTTGATGTATGACAAAACCAATACAATATTGTAATTAGCCTCCAAATAAAATAAATTTATATTAAAAAAATAATAAAAATAAATAAATCAAAATCTGCAAACAAATTGGATTGATCTTAAGAAAAAAATTGGGCTTCCCTAGTGGCTCAGACCGTAAAGAATCTGCCGGCAATGTGGGAGACCCGGATTCGATCCCTGGGTCGAGAAGATCCCCTGAAGAAGGAAATGGCAACTCACTCCAGTATTCTTGCTGGAGAATCCCAAGGACAGGGAAGCCTGGCAGGCTACAGTCCATGGGATTGCAGAGTAGGACACGACTGAGCGACTAACACTTTCACAAACAAAAAACAATTCTCAAAATAATAGATGAACATTTATACAACAAATTTCAAGTTAGTTCTTGAGTAATAGTGTCTGGAGTTGGAGACATTCCAGTGACAACTTTCTGAAGTCTTTTTCATAACTAGATATATAAAATTACTCTCATCATATATTAAAATAACATATGTGAAATTATCTAACAGTATAAAAGCTCAATAAAAGTCCTTTTCTTTGATCACCAAGTAACTTCCAAATAGTCAAAATTAAACTCTGGTAAAAAGGACCTATTTTAACTCAGAGGTTGCAAGAGTTTAGTACACAACATGAGAAGATAAACCAAGGCTTTATTCCTAGTTACAATATTTTTGGGCAAATTATGGTAAGAAGTATTTTATAAACTAAAAATATTCTCAACTACCTGACATCATTAACCACCATCACTAATTAGTAAATTGCTATAAAGAATGTTTTTAGTATTTACTTTTACCCTGTTTGTTAAAGCTTCAGAAGTGATAGAGCAGAAAGGAAAGAAAGCTGTGTACAATGTGGCTTTGGTAGAAGAGAAAATAAAAGTAGGTGCTCTTCCTTTACATTTGCTAATACTTCTCTTTCACAAAGCAGTCTTAGCATTACTCCAGAGAATTTTAACCTGGATCCTATCCATGGCTCAATATCATCAGATTAGCGGGCATTCTGCTGATCTCAAGAGTAGTTATGAAATTCAAGAGATCTGATGTAAAAATACTTCATGAACTACTGAGGATATAATTTTTTACATACTATTATCTTTTACCATGAATTTATATATCTATTTCTAGGAAGAAAGACCCATGTATACATGGTTTTTGTTTTCTATTATAAGTTAGAATGCCAACAAAACTCCTATTTAGGAAGAACAGTCTGAAATGTAAGAAGCTACAGGACTCTCACAACACTTTTAAGCAGTAAGGGAGTTTAAAAATGTGGTATTTAATCACTAATATTTATAGTATTTTCCCCAATTGTGGCCCAAATGCAAACTGACAAGCAGAAGTGTAAGTAACTACGTATTTTAAAACAATTTTAGTGCAATAAACAAACATTAAACGATCAGCCAAAGAGACACAATTTTTAAGTGCCAAAGAAATGATTTTGTAACTTAGCTTCATAATTTATCTTTTTTTTTAACCTCAACTTGGAAGTATTTCTGTGGAGGGTTCTACTTCTAACCTAGACAAACTCCTATTTACTGACTCTATTCCTTTATAAAAGTCCTAAATGAGTGTGGTTAGTTATCTTTCTCCTTCACTTACTTTGTTTTAAGTATGTTTCTTTATGATCTGAAAGGATACATGCACCTCAATATTCTTTTGCAACACTGTTTACAAAATCAAGACATGGAAGCAACCTAAATGCCCATTGACAGAGGAATGGATAAAGAAGCCATGATACATATATTCAATGAAATATTACTTATTAATAATGAGTAAAAAGAATGAAATAATGCCATTTGCAGGAACATGGATGGACCTAGAGAGTGTCATATTGAAGTTAAGTCAGACAAAGGAGGAGTACCATATGACAGCCTTTATATGTGGAATCTAAAAAGAAATGATGCAAACGAACTTATGAAACAGAGCATGAACTTATGGCTGCTGGGCGGAAAGGACATTTAGGGAATTTGGGATGGACATGTATATACTGCTATATTTAAAATGGATAACCAAAGAGAACCTACTGCTGCTCAATGCTGGAATGTTACTCAATGCTATGTGACAGCCTGGATGGGAGGGGAGTTTGAAGGGGAATGGGTACATGTATACGAATGGCTGAGTCCTGGTTCACCTGAAACTATCACAACATTGTTAATCAGCTATACCCCCAATACAAAATAAAAAGCTTAAAAAAAAAGTATATTCCCTTTTAACAATGAACATTAATATCAAGGTGGAGTCTGTTAAAACAGTTCTTAAAAAGCTGTTAACAACTGTAGTCCTTCAGTAGCTGGTGAGACTAATTTGCTTCTGACAACTAATGTAAAAAAAAAAAAAATCAACAACTATATCAACATCTCATGAAAAGGCTTGCTGGCCTATCTTCCACAATTCTTTTTTTTTTTAAACCAACACAGTAGAAGGTAGAATGCTGGCCCCGCAAATTTTTCACAAAGTCGGAAACTTAAGAAACACTGCCTTAAAACTTCTCAAAATCAGCTAAGCACTCTAATTAGAGGTAGAACAGAGAAATGGTTAAGAATGAGGACAGCAGAGTCTGTCACTTTTTGGGTCTGTGAATACCTGCACATCACATAACAGTTCAAAGCCTCATTTTTCTCAGCCATAGGGTCTGTTTTACCGGGTTATTACAAAAATTATTTGAAATAGTTCACTTAAAAACTCAAGATTCTAAGTGCTCAACAATGTTTATCATAACCTTTAGCTTCAAAGTTACAAATAATCCACGTAACACCACTACACTACAGTACTGATGTACTGACTCCCAGTATTATCAATGTAAAGCACTAAAAAGAAAGATCTCTAAACCTAACAGCAAAATTCACCACTTAGTCTTAACATTCCTACAGGGTATATTTTATTTCAGATCTACAAGATAACCTTAACATGAACTACTCAAAAGCTGAGTTTACAAAGGAAATTACATCTCCTGTTGCTGTATATCTCAAAAGCAGCAACAAATTAACATTGTTACTAAGATACTTTAACTGTTACTTTTTAAAAGTCACTGTCTGTTAAAGAAACAGACTGTGCATGCATGAGTGTATATGAGAATGTTTTCAAATGCTATATGAAGAAACTTCATATTCTCCAGAGGAAGTCAGACTCTTAACAATCACAATATTTTAAATGTTCATAAGTGGCTTTACTAAGATTAGAACTAAGCAGGGATCAGAAAATGTATCTACAGGGAGTTATAATCTGTAAAACAGCAGGTGCTCAAAACAATGAAGGTAAGACTAAGCAAAAACCTAGGGTTGTAGACACCTTAGATAATACAGTAGGAAACTGTTATTCTAAAAATATCACCACCTTTTATATGTATAAAAGCTTATAGAATATAATGTGTTTTTCATACATAATCATATTGGGCCATCAAAAATGCTGTAAATTATATAACAAAATGTTTTGTTTTGTTTGCAGATTACAAATGCAAGGCTCCGAAAATTAATGATTTGTCAAAAACCACAGTTAGGAAGTGACAAATCAAGAATTTAAACCCCAGTCCTCTCACTTGTATTTCCCCTGTTGTTTCCACTATTCCATAAAGCTACTTCTTAGAAGAAAGAAGTAAATTAGCACCTTCACAAAAAGAAATCTCTAGGCCAAACTACAGACATTTAATTAGCTGTGCTGAGTTGGGGAAGTCATTTCCCCTTATCAGGCCTTTATTTTTTCATCTGTAAAATGAGGGAAACAGATCAGAAAATTTGAAGTCCCTTCCAGTTCTAAGGATAAATCTCTAGATCGTAGCCTTTAAGAGTACCAGCATTTTACAAATACATGTTGATGTCAGCTTTAGGAATGAGTTCCAAGTCAGAAAGTGGTGTCATTAGGTATTAAGCAACGTATGGCAATTACTGGATAAATTCTTCACACCCATCTGATAGATGCTGCTTCAGTAGCATCAAGTTTATATACAGAAAGCTGTCTAAACCTTTTCCAGACTACAATGGAAATTAAATATCACGAATCATTCTCTCTTTAGACTGAAACAATGCTCTTAAAATATAAGAATGGTTTAAAGAAAATTTAACCACTAGCCAACTAGTACCAAGAAACTGAAAATTTTCAATATTATTTTTATTCCCTAGAATAAAAACCTCTTTTCCAATGAAGAGTTTTCCAAATATCCCTACTGTTTCTTTGATATCAGGTACATGTTTCACCAACTTCTATATGGGAAAAAAAAAAAAGTAACATACAAGCATTTTGATAAAAACATCTTCCACTTAAATTCATTCCACCAGTTAGGTACTTATCGCCAAACAAAATTCAAGATTTTCTCCCCTTCACAGTATCAGAGAACTAAAGTCAAAGACCGCACAACATACTTCCACCTATTCTTTTCTCATCGCAATATTTTTTTCTCTTCCTCAGTCTTCATGGATTACACACCCAGGGATTTCCACTTTCCCAGTTCTGCCTGTTCATAAAACCATCTTAACAACTATGGAAACCAGAGCTCTTAAGATCATTATAGGCCTCTTTCTCTTTTCCTTTCATGAATACTTAGTTAGGTTTTACTTCATTTTAACACCTTGCCTGTCCTTAAAATAGAACACATATCTTGAATAATCTTGACCTTACTTACTCAACCATTAGCAGACTTTTAGAAATTGTTAGTCCTTCTGTCAACTATAAAAATTTTTTTAGTAAACCTTCCCCCTCTTGCCTAGGAAACATTTCGAATGTTTACAGGTTTTTGCGTTTAGCCCAAATTAAAGACTTTCCCCAACAAGCTTGGTTAATATAACGACTCGATCTTACACAGTCGACACTATCTCATTTTGTTTTTTAAGCCTCTTGGCACCAATACAGCATATGTTCTGCCAGTTCTGAGCTAATCTCCAGGAAAGCCTTTGTATAACGATTGAAGAAACTGAAACAGATCAGTGCCCAAGATTTTTAAGAGCCTACACGAGCATATGTTTTTAATCAGCAGTCAATTTATTTTAAAATAGCTATTTCACCAGTTTGCCTTCTTCAATAATTCACACAAACCGTTTTAAAATAAAAAAGCACACACGACCGGGAACACAGGTTCAGGTCAAGTTCAGGATCAGAGGCTTTTCCGAAGCGTTGGGGATGCTGGGGTCTGAATTCCGTCACCGCGTCCACGGGTTGGCCGCGGGTGTCTAGTGGACATCACACTCTCGATCGCTACGCCGCTTGAAGCGTTCCCTACGGCTTCAACGGGTTCAAAAGTGTCAACTTCCCGTCCCAAACTGTTTCTTACTGTTATTATTAAAACAGCTGTCAGCTGGGCTCCGGTGACCTCTTTGTACAACCGTCTATTCAACGCTTTGGGATCCTCGAGAATGCGTCACGGCGGGTTACCCTCGAACGAGCTCCGAGAGCCCGACGGCCCGCGGGGTCCGCGAGTACCGGCCCCGCTCACCCGCGCCGCCCTCCCGGCCTCACTCGGTCCCCGCGGCTCAGACTAGGCGCGCCCCCGCTCCGCCCCGCCCCGCCCCGCTCCGGCGGCGCCCCCGGCCGCGCACACACGCTCCCCGCCCGCCCGCTCGCACACGCGCCGCGGCCCCGCCATGTTCCGGGAGCGGCGCGGCCGCCCGCCCGGCCCCCGCCCCCCCGGTCCCCGCCCGGCCGCTCCCGCCTCGCCCCGGCTCCGGCGCTCCCGGCGGGCGGCCCGTTCTGTCAGCGCGGCGGGGCGGGGCGCGTCCTTACCTCGCTCTGGGGAGGAGACGGGAGCGGGCGCGACTGAGGGGCTCCTCCCGGGCGCCGGGGCCGGGGCTCGAAACCGCGCCCCTCCTTCCTCCTCGCCTGTCGCCACGCCCCCCTCGCCCGCACGGACCCCAGGCACGGCCGGTGCGGGAGGGTCTACCCCCGGGACGAAGGCCTCGGCGCCGCCGTCGCTGTCGTGCTCTCCGCCACCGCCGCCGCAACCGCCGCGAACGCCGCCGAGGCCGGGCTCGAAAACATCTCCGGTCTCCGCCGTCCCTCACCACAGCCTGCTCGCTCCCAGGACGGCGCCGCCCGGCGATTGGCCGCGGCGCGGGCACGTGACGCGCGGGCACGGGACGGGCAGCGTGAGCGCCCCGCCCCCGGCCCGCCGCCCTTTCCGTCCGCCCGCCCCGCCCGCGGCCCGCCGCTCTAGAGGCGCCGGGAGAAGCTTCCCAAGCCAGGGGTGGGGGTCGGGGCGTACCAAGTGGACGCGGGGCAGCGGGGTCGGCGGGGGACCGGGCGGAGCCCCGCGTCGCCGTCTCCCCTCCGCCGGCTCCGACCCCAGAAGGCAGGGGCTGAGGGAGCGAGGGAGTAGCGCAGGCGCCGCCTCGCCTTGCGCAGTGGCCACCACCGTGGCTTGACTGGAAACTTCTGGAAATGGCGGCGGCGACGAGGAAGAAGAGGCCCTGTCTACGTAGGGTATTCACACGTTGTTGCTTTTTTTTTTGTTGTTGCGGGGGCGGGCGGACGAATTTGCCAGCTGGGACCCGGGAGACCGACGCTGCGCCCCCGGCTGGAGGCGGAGGCGGGTGTCCGCCCGGCCCGCGGCGCGCGGTGGGCCCGGGGCGTCCGGAGAGGCGGGCACCCGCTTCCGCGCACTGCGCCTGCGCGCCGGCCGGCCGCACCTGCGGGAGCCCGGGGACCCGCGGGGCCGCGACGCGCCCTCACCTGCGCCAGGTGGGCTGGGGCCTGTCCCGAAAGCACATCCACGTGCACCTGCCCCCAGGTCCGCACGTACCGTGCAGTAGGCCCTCCCCCAGTCACACGTTCGGATAACCTTTTTGGACAAATTTCGGTGCATTTTCCCCCAACCGCTCGGGGCACTGCCAGCTGGAGGACTGCGCAAAGGAAAAGACACCGCCTCGGCAGCCCCGCAGCTGGCAGTTTGACTTCCTCTGGAGGTTAATCCGCGATAGTCTGTACTTGCCCTTATTTAACCACTGAGGGGATTACATAATCGGAGGGAAACCATTTTATTCTGAGTTGCTTCTGGTGACTTTTTATTTACAAGGAGGTCAATCCGCGACAGTTAGTGCATGCCTTTATCTAACCATCAGAGGGCCCTCATCGTTGTAGCCTCAACTACAGCACGGGTTTGTGACTTCACTGAAGTTACGAGTTTGTCATTAATCAGCAGATGAGATATTTCAGACTTGACAGAGAAAGCTACAGCCCAGCATTTAACTATATAAAATATAAGCTTGCATCAAAGATCACTGTTTTTTCCTTTCCTACATTTCTTCCATCTTTAAATACATCAGGTTCANGAAGTTACGAGTTTGTCATTAATCAGCAGATGAGATATTTCAGACTTGACAGAGAAAGCTACAGCCCAGCATTTAACTATATAAAATATAAGCTTGCATCAAAGATCACTGTTTTTTCCTTTCCTACATTTCTTCCATCTTTAAATACATCAGGTTCATATGAGTAGTAAGAGTGCACCTTGTGGTTAGAAGTGGAACACTGTTGCATTTAAGTTGGATATTTATGGCATGAAGTAACAAATCCACTAAAAGTTTATAACCAATTCGTCTGACTTCTCAAGTGGTTGAGTTGGTTCTCATTTAACTTGCTGTAACGACAATAGCAATAACTGTTTCTACAGCAGTACAAGCCTCAGTTAAAAACTGAAAGCAAATCTTGAATTTGCTGAAATCAGTTAACCATAATTTATGGCAACAGCTACATGCACAGCCTTGTTACTTAAAAATCAGATTACGTGGGTAATTATAATCCAAGGCATTGTACTGACTACGACTGAGTAAGGACACTATCTGTACAAAGTTCACTGTAGAAGTTTGTAAAATGTCTACAAGTTGCAAAAAATTTTAAACTCCTATTAAGATTATATGTGACACATTATAAATCAGCCACAATTTGTTATTGGAAAGGTTCAAATGAAACTTACGAAGGGAAGAGAAGCTAATTTTCCTTTTTAATGTGAAACCAGAAGTACAAATCAAGAAGGTAATTCTTATTATGGATATAATAGGATAGAGGCCTGAAAAGAAGCTGGAGCTAGTTTACGTTGCTGAGGCTCTTCACTGTAGAGCCCTGTCTTTCATTAGCTCAAATCTCTTCAGCAAGTGGACAAAATGTTTTTTTAATAGCACCAGGTCAAGGTTCCCAAGCAATAAACATCACTTTTAGCCAAGGTTTAAGTTTTATCACATTTATTTAGGATTATTACTACCAGACACTTAAAATGTGCATATGTGGTATGTGAAATAGAAGCCATCTGCAAAATTTACTTTCTTTCCAACTTACTTCTTGCCGTTAGAATCAACTACTGTTGTTTTCTACATGAAGTCCAGTTAGATCATTCAGAAAATCCTGCCATATTTCAGGAAG
Organism: Oreotragus oreotragus; assembly: GCA_006410675.1. Classification (NCBI taxonomy): domain Eukaryota; kingdom Metazoa; phylum Chordata; class Mammalia; order Artiodactyla; family Bovidae; genus Oreotragus; species Oreotragus oreotragus. The sequence continues at coordinate 50,808 of SJYX01006687.1, read as the reverse complement.
GTGAATTAATAAAAATAAAATGTCATGGCTTACCATATTGACAGTCTATACAGAGGTAATGCTTGGGCAGTGAATACCCATATGATTGTCACTTGCTATAGGATTTACTAGGACAGTCGCTCTGTCCAGTTACAGCAAGTACTTCTGAGGAACTGGTAGCCTTCCCTAGCAACATTGAGTAGCCACTCCAAAAACCACCAAAAAAGCCAGGCAAGAATTTTTGCCCAATAGGAAGAATGACAAGTTGAATTATTTGTTGCTTTATTTTTGTAATATGAACATTTCCTCCCTAAATATCGCTTTTGGAAAAAAAACAGCATAGAGCTAGGAACTGAAAAGAGGAAAAAAAGGAGCAAGTGGTGTTAGACACATCAACACCACCAGCTTCTCTTTATTGGTTTGAGAATCAGGCTAGGCTATAGCTGTCATCTGTAGCAACAAAAAGCTGGCAAGGAGTTTTGAATCAAGTGTGTTCATATATCTTTGGAGCCATCTTGGATTACTGTAATGAAATTTTACCTGCCAGATGTTTTTAAAAGCCTATCTGTAATTATTAAAAACCAGTGCTCTTGTGTAAAAAATTGGTACAATTTTCAAGAATGGGCAAAAAAAATTAAGCAAGATTCAACTCAAAATCCTAATACATACTACTGTAGTGCAACGTAAGTGATGATCTAAAAGTATGTTTTGATAACGGTGTAACAGTATGCCTATAAAGACCTAAAATTTTCTGCTTCTAAAATAGAGTATAATAACCAATATCTTTAATACATAACTTGTTTTTTCAACTAGTATCTAAAACCTTCCCATTCCTAACTTCATCTACTTGGGGAAAAAAGTCAAGAATATAAGACACTTTTTACAATAGTAACTTTAAAGGAATTTATTTAAAGTTTTCATAATTTTTTCATATGTATTTTTTCATAATTTCAAATAAAACCCTAACAGCTAACAAAGAAGATAGGACTATTTTTTTTAAAAAAAGATAAAAAAAAAATAATAAAAGCTTTCCATTGCCTGTGGGAAGGTCTGAGGGCTCTGGGGCAGAAGGGAGCATTTTCACTGTGTTATCTTTTTGTGCCTCTTGAAAAATTACTTTTGCTGTTACCTTCTTAGGTGAAAAATGAAAACTAATTTGTAAAGGCAGTATCGAAAAGTAAAATGTTTGTTCATGTTTTTAAGTATCATATACTAATCTGTCATAAGACTAAGGCCAACCAGTGACTTTGAGAAATGCTGAAACAGTTGGATTATTTAGATCTACCCCTGAATTAAAGATGGCAAGCTGGCTATTAATTTTTTATTCAAGCTTGCAAAACTCATAGCTAGTTTCCTGAACTGGATGATATACACAAAGGGTTTTATTCTTCTAAGTTGTAGGATGCATTCAGTTTCTAAGCTTGTAATATGCATTCAACTGAGGAGCTTATTTCCCATTCCCAATGAACTTTCAAACTCAAGTTATACTTCCAGTTTCTTCCCCTAGTTAGTTTTTGTGTACCTGCAGTGTCAGAGAGTGAAGAATAATGTCAAGGTGTTTTGTACCTTCCTTCTTTAAAAATAATAAACAGTACATCTAAAGACAACTACCTTATCCTTGTTACACCTACCGTGTGCTTGACATAGTAAGATCGGCAGCTCTTTCACAGTTGCCCTCACACTAAAAGAGCAGGTGCAGGGAGAGTAAGAAGTAGGAATACCTCTCCAGTGAGCTTTAATGACTGATGCGTTAAGTGGGAAGACTGGTCTGGAGTCAGAAAACTGTTCTGCCACTGACTTACCTTCTGATAATTGCAGGCAAGTGCACGGCTTGCTCGGGTCTTTTTTCCAACTCAGAGGAAAGGCTTGGATTAGACGATGCCCAGGGTCTCTCTGGTTGTCAGGTTGTTTTTCATTTTTAAGCTTCATATTACATTCACAAGGGCAAAGTGCAGAGCTCTCATTTCACAGGAAGCCAGGGAGTCATTTCTTTACAAGAGACCATTCACTTAGGTGAGAACTCCACTGTGCCCGACATGGATGATAATACAGGCTAACTTCTTCCTTGGACTTGGTGTGTGTACCAGCCCGTCCACTATAAAAATCCAAGTCTTTGAAATCAGGCTCAGCTTCAGAGCCTCATGGTCTTGTACAGTGCAAGAATAGGTACTCTTTTGTTGTTGTTTGAAATCTGACAGAATTTTTATTTCACAGTACCCTAATATTGATAAAAGTGAACAGGCAGTTGAAAATGGTGCTCTTGTGCACGGCTTGCTCGGGTCTTTTTTCCAACTCAGAGGAAAGGCTTGGATTAGACGATGCCCAGGGTCTCTCTGGTTGTCAGGTTGTTTTTCATTTTTAAGCTTCATATTACATTCACAAGGGCAAAGTGCAGAGCTCTCATTTCACAGGAAGCCAGGGAGTCATTTCTTTACAAGAGACCATTCACTTAGGTGAGAACTCCACTGTGCCCGACATGGATGATAATACAGGCTAACTTCTTCCTTGGACTTGGTGTGTGTACCAGCCCGTCCACTATAAAAATCCAAGTCTTTGAAATCAGGCTCAGCTTCAGAGCCTCATGGTCTTGTACAGTGCAAGAATAGGTACTCTTTTGTTGTTGTTTGAAATCTGACAGAATTTTTATTTCACAGTACCCTAATATTGATAAAAGTGAACAGGCAGTTGAAAATGGTGCTCTGAAGTTCTGACATGATACTTAACAGCTGTAAGTTGCTAGGTTACAAGCAAGGTGTACACAGATGGAAATGAACAAGTAATATAAAAAGTTTAGGTAGATAGGAGATTCATATTTTATTTCTCCACTGACATATTTACAGCGAATATAAATTAAAGGCCTGCTTGCACACCAAACCCAGGTCCTTTTGGTGGTTCAGTCAAAGAGGTAAGACCTCCAGCTGGCTCACAGGAGAAGCGTCCACTCCTGAAAGAAAAGTAACATTAAGCTGACTGCTAATGATTACCATTTACAATTGTTACCTCACAACAGCCCAAATAAGAAACTATTTCTCTCCCAAGAACTAGCATGGACTATTTAATCCAAATATCACAACTGCTGCAAAATTTTCACTTCCTAAATATGAAAACTTGATAAATATGAAAAATATAAAAATAATACTAATACTAGTTCTCACTCAGCAGTGAATATATCAGTGGCTCATTAAATCTTTACAATGCCAAGAGACAAGGGACACTGGCCAGAGTGTTTTACAGACACAGAAACCAAGTCTGCGGTGAGTCAGCGTCTGCCCAGAGATGAGAGCTAAGAACTCAACCCCAGAGGACGTTTTGAAAAATCATGTTTTAATAAACTAGAGCACTACATTTATTCTTTTTATATTTGAATTTTAATTCATTTTGACTTGAGATCCATTGTCACAGGGAATACACACTTAATATACTATATTTGGAAACAAATATATTTGGAAACAAACTGAATTCTTTGAGAGATTTCAGGGTTTGGGAGGATGTCCCTTAGAAGCAGTGAAGATGAAATTAATTTTAAAGGTTAAATTATTAGTATTTTTCAACAGCAGGCTCTAGATCAGGGTGGCTACCACAGCCACAAAGAAAACATGAACAGGTCCTCCTACAGTTCTATGAAGAAAGGCAGCAAGAGGTAGACAAACCTGTCCTCTTTTCACCCCTACACATACTTTCCCAGGTGATCTTTCAGGCTCAACCTCTGTCCTGTCTGACCTCTGCTGCTAGAGCCTCACTCAGCACCTACTCCTATTTCACCCTCCTATTCCCTGGCTTTGTTCATTTACCTTGTTCCTGCCACAGATTTCAGCTGAAGAACTTACTCAATTAAATCTTTTTATTCCCTCTGGCTTTGCCCTTCACATTCTGTCATCAATCTTACAAGTCTATTTTTAGAGCCCTAGAAAATCATTTGTTGAGGGGATAGGAAAATGACACCACATAATCATTTATAAGCTCTTTCAAGATATTATATTACATAATACAAGTAACTAGTGTAGTATAATAATACCTACAAACTCAGAAATCAGTTAATAAATCTGCATTATGGGTTTACTATGAAAACCAAATACAAAAGCAGTCACTACACCATCTGTTAGAGCCTAAAAGTTGTAGGGTAAGTGGCAAAATGCTATAAAAACAGTATTTCACTTTGTAATTTTTTTTTTTTTTAAATGTTAACTGGTAGCAACCCACTCTAGTATTCTTGCCTGGAGAATTCCATGGACAGAAGAGGAATCTGGTGGGCTAGTCTATGGGGTCGGGTCGCAGAGTCAGCCACAACTGAGCAGGCACACTTGCTGCTCTTGACTACCAGTAAAACAATAAAATTAATTAACTCTGAAGAACCTCTCTTTCTTTTCCTTACTATGTTCCTTCTTGTGGGAAGATGTTTTCTGTACCCCGAAGAATTCTGTAAAATTTAAAATATCTTTTTAAAACTAAATATGAAGAATTCAAGTTGGATTTAAAATTAGTTTCAGATAATCCATACTAAAAAACAACCTCTATTCATCAATAAGTTGAAAGCAGGGTTAGAGGTTATGTTCAATACTTTAAAAACAATCCCTAGCACACAAATATTTATAAATGTCAAAAGAAAGAATATTGTATTACCATCAGTTTAGCATTTTCTTTCTAGCCATCATTTACCAAAATAAAAGCAGTTCTGAACCACAGAGACAGTCATCTTTACCAGTTCTGCCCAGGGTATACCTGATGGCAGGGCTCAAGTCAGTTACCACAGAACCAGTTTCACAACTAGCACCTCTGTCAAATATTAAAGGCAGAGCACTTTATTATAAAAATACTAATAAGTAGCCAGATTTGGATAATTTAAAGAATAACTATAGCTGTATTTTGGTTATTGCCATTTTATTCACTTAAAAAATTTTTGGCTGCACCTCGTGGCATGTGTGATCTTAGTTCCCACCTACCGTGTCCCTGCAGTGGAAGTGCAGAGTCTTAACTACTGGACAGCCAGGTAATTCCCTATCTCAACTTTTTAAATAAGAGGTAATAAGAAGGAAGTAAAAATAGATTGAAAAACCAGTAATTCTAAAGTCTTTGGCTCAAATCTGGAACAATGTCAAAAACTCCCACTGAAGAACTATTTAAAATTACTGATAAGCAACATCCCTATTATTAGATGGTGAAAATGCTTAATTGTGCTACTTAGTTTCTATTTATTAATGTTCAAATACAATGTTACAGTACCCCCTGGATTAAAAACACTCTAATTTCACCCTGGTAATCTCATCCAGGGGCTTCCCTGGTGGCTCAGACTATAAACAATCTGCTTATAGTCCAGGAGACCCAGTTGGACACAACTGAGCAACTAACACACAATCTCATCCAGACTTATAACTTTAAATGCCATCTATTAATACAATAACTAACAAATCCCCAATGTGTATTTCCAGCCCTAATGTATTCCTTAAATTCCAAGCTTGTATCTACCTTTTAGCCATTCTACCATGAATGTCTAAGTAGGCATCTCAAACATGCTAAGTAGCACATCCAAAACGAAGTGACTTTTCTTCCCCAAATTTGCCCTACCTCGAATCTTCTTTAAAGGAATCAGAGGTACTCATACTAAAAAGTTAGAAAGCATTCATTAATTCCTCTGTCCCACACATCCATTAAATTTTAAACTATTCTTTACACAGCAACTAGGATGATACTTTTAACAAGATCACACCTATCATTCCCTACTGAAAACACTCAACAGTTTTTTATACTGAAGATTCAACCCAAATTGCTTACCTGGGTCTCTACCTCTCTGACCTCTTCCACCCTTTCCTCCCTCATCACCTACCTTACTTCAACCATAATGTCGTCTTACCTTTCCTCCAAGACCTTAACACATCTTCTTTCCCCTCTAGAACATTGTTCCTCCTGATTTTTACATGACTACTTTGGGCTTATTCAGGTCATTAACTTACCTCAGAAAGGCCTCCCCTGACTAAATTTACCTCCAATCATTCTCCCAGCATTTATCACTCAGATATTACACCAATTAAAGGACTTCCCTGGTGGCTCAGACGGTAAAGCATCTGCCTACAATGTGGGACTCCCGGATTCAATCCCTGGGTCAGGGAGATCCCCTGGAGAAGGCAATGGCAACCCACTCCCGTATTCTTGCCCGGAGAATCCCATGGACAGAGGAGCCTGGTGGGCTACAGTCCATGGGGTCGCAGAGTGTCAAGACACGAATGAGCAACTAAATTTTCACTTTTCACTTTACATTAGTTGTCTCCCCATCACTAGAATATAAAATATATGACGACTTTACCTCATTCATAATTTGTACAGACAACCTAAGATAGTGACTGGCACACAGCACGTATCCAGAAATATTTGTGAAACGAATGCTGAGGGAATGCAATAAAGTAGACAAAGCAAGAGAAATACTGTAATGTGAAATGACAAAAGGTTTCACTTCAGTAGCCTCCATAATGGAGACTGATTCTTCAAAGTGGAAATGTTTTATTCCTCAAAATATTTTCAGTGTAGCCCAAGAAAGCGAGGAACTAGGAAGAGAATGCCAAGCCTCTTTTAAGTAAATTCATTTCAAGTGTTCAAAGAAGAGTGTGTTTTTTAGGGGCCTGCTTGCCTTTGCTAAACTTAAGTTATCTTGAACTGACCTCTTTTTCTCATTTTATGTTAGTTGTTTAGTCATGTCCAATTCTTTGCGATACCATGAACTACAGCCCACCAGGATCCTCTGTCATGGGATTCTCCAAGCAAGAATACTGGAGTGAGTTGCCATTCTATTCTCCAGGGGATCCTCCCGCCTAGGGATCAAACCTGGTTCTTCTGCATTGCAGGCAGATTCTTTACCATCTGAGCCACAAGGGAAGTCCCTTTTTCTTACTAGGTAGGGTCAGTAGTCAGCCAGAACACTGAGGGAGTACTTCCAGCAGACCACAAAACCATGCATATCCTCGACCTAGTAATTCAACCTCAGAGAATTGTTTACAACAAAAAGTAGGAAAATATATTTTAATACACTGTCATAAAGGTCACATCATAGTTTTCTCAATATATCAGAATACTATATGGCCTTTAAAACCTACAAATATGTTGAGACAAGAAAAATTTTATGACATAAGCAGAAAAAAAATACAAAGGGAATATGACTATTAAACTATGCAAACATTGCTAGTATTAAGAGAGAATTTTAAGTAATGTGAACACTTAGATAAGGAATAGAAGTTTGTTCGGAAGCAAAAGTTCAGGGTGAAAACAGGAATAATTAGAATAACACAACCTGGATAAACAGTGTTTAAGTTGAAAAAGATCTAGGTATTCTGATTTTAAGCACAATGTAATGGTATAATGATGTGAGTTAAGAATTGATGTAATTAGGCTGCATTATTATAAGCATGATGTCTGGAATAAAGATGACAGTCCCACAGTGCTCTACACGCTGAGTACATATCTCAAATACTGTGATTAGGCCAAGTATCACATTAAGAAGTCATCAGCCAACTAGAAGACATATAAAGGAGGGAGACCAAAACTATGCCATGTAAGGAAAAACAATGAAACAACTGTTTTCATAATTTGTACAGACAACCTAAGATAGTGACTGGCACACAGCACGTATCCAGAAATATTTGTGAAACGAATGCTGAGGGAATGCAATAAAGTAGACAAAGCAAGAGAAATACTGTAATGTGAAATGACAAAAGGTTTCACTTCAGTAGCCTCCATAATGGAGACTGATTCTTCAAAGTGGAAATGTTTTATTCCTCAAAATATTTTCAGTGTAGCCCAAGAAAGCGAGGAACTAGGAAGAGAATGCCAAGCCTCTTTTAAGTAAATTCATTTCAAGTGTTCAAAGAAGAGTGTGTTTTTTAGGGGCCTGCTTGCCTTTGCTAAACTTAAGTTATCTTGAACTGACCTCTTTTTCTCATTTTATGTTAGTTGTTTAGTCATGTCCAATTCTTTGCGATACCATGAACTACAGCCCACCAGGATCCTCTGTCATGGGATTCTCCAAGCAAGAATACTGGAGTGAGTTGCCATTCTATTCTCCAGGGGATCCTCCCGCCTAGGGATCAAACCTGGTTCTTCTGCATTGCAGGCAGATTCTTTACCATCTGAGCCACAAGGGAAGTCCCTTTTTCTTACTAGGTAGGGTCAGTAGTCAGCCAGAACACTGAGGGAGTACTTCCAGCAGACCACAAAACCATGCATATCCTCGACCTAGTAATTCAACCTCAGAGAATTGTTTACAACAAAAAGTAGGAAAATATATTTTAATACACTGTCATAAAGGTCACATCATAGTTTTCTCAATATATCAGAATACTATATGGCCTTTAAAACCTACAAATATGTTGAGACAAGAAAAATTTTATGACATAAGCAGAAAAAAAATACAAAGGGAATATGACTATTAAACTATGCAAACATTGCTAGTATTAAGAGAGAATTTTAAGTAATGTGAACACTTAGATAAGGAATAGAAGTTTGTTCGGAAGCAAAAGTTCAGGGTGAAAACAGGAATAATTAGAATAACACAACCTGGATAAACAGTGTTTAAGTTGAAAAAGATCTAGGTATTCTGATTTTAAGCACAATGTAATGGTATAATGATGTGAGTTAAGAATTGATGTAATTAGGCTGCATTATTATAAGCATGATGTCTGGAATAAAGATGACAGTCCCACAGTGCTCTACACGCTGAGTACATATCTCAAATACTGTGATTAGGCCAAGTATCACATTAAGAAGTCATCAGCCAACTAGAAGACATATAAAGGAGGGAGACCAAAACTATGCCATGTAAGGAAAAACAATGAAACAACTGTGGATATTAAATCTGAGAAAAGATATGAGGAAGATGATATAGCTGTTTTGAGTAACTAAAGAGCTGTCATTTGGAAGAGGTCTAAAAATTATCTTGTGTTCATTCAAAGGAGAGAATCTTAGGACCTCTACGTGGAAAAGAGGAAGACAGACATTGAGTCAAATTCTGGCAGCATGAACTTTTAAACAATGAAAGAGGTTTCTATCTGTAGTAAATTTGCCTTCCTTATAAATATCGAGGTATATACTAGATGATTATCTGACAGGGTTTTAGAGAGGGTAAAAAAAATCATTTCTTTAAATGACAAGTTGGTTTAGACAGCATTCAAGGCTCCTGAACACTCCCAAAGACTTACGTACGGTATAAAAGTTTTTAAGTTTACATGTAAGACTAACTTAGGTTAAGCCATTAAAATTTATTGGGAAAAAAAATACCTTGGCCCAGGTTTTGGGATTTTGCCAGCCTTCAGTTCATCAATAATTTCTTCAATATCTTTGGGTGTCAGATCCTCCTAGGAAAAAAACGTTAAGACAGTCATATTAAAATTACATCCTACTACTAAAATCAGTGTGAATCCCTAGTATCAGTTTATTACTGTCTGTCCCAGCTCACGAGTTGCTTACCAAGGCAGTACACCTGAGTGATTCCTAGACATAGCCTGTCCTGCCAAATGCAATCGCAGTAGGAGCTGCAGCTGAAGGGGCAGCACAGACCGGTGCTCTGAGGGAGACAGTTCTGCATTTGAGCTCAAGTTCCAGTACTTACTAGCCAGCAATCTTAGAGAAATTACTCAGCCTCCCCAAATTTGTTTCATTTCTCAACTGACTTCAGAATGTTTTGAGGTTTAAAAGCAAAAATACATAAAATAGAACATGGGCATGCACATGCTCAACAAATGCTGTATCCCTGAAGAATCGTGAGATGTACTGGCAGTCATAAACAGTACATGCCTAGTATCTATCACTGAGCTAAAGACCTAATACTCTAGTGATATCTTCTTGATTTCACAGGTGAAATTCAACCTGTTTCAAACTTCACTTAATTTTCCAAGAGAAAGTAATTTTGGACACATTTATTTAAAAAATTTGGACCCTCCAATCCCCATTTCAACCAAAGCAACTTTGTATTTTGTACACTGTACACCTGTGTAAAATTCTGACCTCGAGAAAGGATTCTGTTATTTAAAATAAGAAATACAATTAAAACACAGACACACTCCTAACCCTGGCTGCGCGATAGGTTTAGTCAAAACAACGGGGCAAGATTAAACTAAGAGGAAAATGCCTAAACTACGTTATATCCCCTCTACCCCTCAAAATTATTAAGTCCTTAAGATCTTTTGAGGCCTCTGGTACTAGAGTAGAGAATCATGCTTCCATACAGTGTCTTTAGTGCCTTGCCAAGAAGCCCTTTAACAGATGATGATAAACATTTATAGAAATAAAAACTGCTTAGAGTTTAAAAGATGTTTAGAACTTCAAAACTATAAGGAATCTTTAAACTCATCTAGTGATTTTTATCCCCCACAACTCTTTATTATGAAAATTTGAAAGTATACATGAATAATCATGAATGAAAGTCTCCCATTTGTGTCCAGCTCTCTTAGACCCCATGGACTGTACAGTCCATGGAGTTCTCCAGGCCAGAATACTGGGGTAGGTAGCCTTTCACTTCTCCAGGGGATCTTCCCAACCAAGGGATCGAACCCAGGTCTCCTGCATTGCAGGCAGATTCCTTACCAGCTGAGTCATGAGGGAGACCCACATGAATAATCATATTTCTTATCATATATGAATTATGTACAATATGCCTTCTGGTTTTGTGTTTGTACTGCACCATCTAAAAGCAAGCTACAGACATCATGACACTTCACCTTAATAACCACAGTAGGCATCTCCTAAGAACCTTTTTTTTTTTTGGCCATGCTACATGACTTGTGGGATCTTGGTTCTCTGACCAGGGATTGTACTTGAGCCACAGCAGGGAAAACGTGGACCTTTAACCACTGGATCACCATGGAATGCCCAGAATATTTTTAAATGTTCTTAAATAAAACAATGCCATTATCACACCCAATTAACAATAATTCCTTAATAAAATCAAATGTCAAGACCATATTCAAATCTACCCAACCATCCTCAAAATATATTTTATATTTTCCCCTAATTGGTAGCCATTCAAAGTTTATGTGACCATTTCATTTTATCCACCAGTCAACTGAGATCCATAAAAGTTAACTGCCTTACCAAAGACTATACCACGACTGACTGAAAGAAGCTCCTGCATAAACCCATAGTCTACTATATTTAAACTTACAATGCTTCATACAAAGCTTTGACTGTCTAATTCCTGCTTAAATTAAGATCCTCCTGATTATGAGTAAATGGCAGAAATGTAGGAAAGGGAGTTACTGCCATATTTTTAAAAGGTATTTTTTTTACATATGAGAAAGAGAGGGGGTAAGAAATCTGAATCACCATCATTAAAATGAAGAAAATCCCTACTGGTAATAGAAGTATCCTAGAAACATTAAATGCCAAAGAAGTCCAATTTCATCTTCATTTAAAATAAAATCATAGATTTCCATTTCAGGCATGGCAGGCTAGCTATCCTGACTGAATGTCCTGCTGTTAACAACTATAAGTGCTGAATAAAATAAAAACAAAAACTTAAAAATTTTATTAAGACATTGACAAGGAAAAAACACTCAGAGGTCCAAAACTCAATGAAAACTTAGGAAGACAAGTGGAACACCAAACAAACTTGGCTTCAGGATGTCACAACCTACAGGGGCAAGGGACAAAGTCGCAGGCACAGGAGGGCATCCAAACCACACAAAGTGGAGACACCGAAAGGGTATATTCTCAACATAAAGGAAACCAGAAATTAAAACTGCCCCTCAAAACACCCTGCTAGTCTGGAACCTTACACTTCAAGGGAAGAAGAGGGAGGATATAAGGAGAAGGGATTTCTTTTGAGTCAGTAGTATTTCCAAGAGCAAGAGAAGCAACATCAACTTCTGGAAGAATCTACCTTCAACACGGGCCTAAAAGAATTTCCATAAAGAAACTTTTAAGTTATGAGCTAACAAGATATTACGAATGAAAACCACGATATAATTAGGGTAGCAAGCAATTAAAAAAGCTAACTAGAAAACACCACACACCTGGATATTAACACTTCTAAAAAAAAAGGTCAAAGAAATAAAATTGCAAAATTTAAAAATATTTAGAACTAAATGATAAAAATATTACTTATCAAAACTTGTGAGATCCAGCTAAAGCAATTTTTAGAGAAAGGTATGATACCATCTCTGTAAAATTTTTAAAACACACAACACAGTATGATTACCATGCCTGGATACATATATTTTGAAAGTTTAAAAAACACATACAGGAAGAATACACACTAAATTTATGATAGTGGTTATCTCTGGGAATAAAAGGAAAGGAACAGGATTTTGAATGGGGGTAGGGGAGGTTTACCCTCAGGTACAGCTTATTTCTATGTAATGGCAACCCACTCCAGTATTCTTGCCTGGAGAATCCCATGGACAGAGGAGCCTGGAGGGCTATAGTCCACGGGGTCAAGCACAGTACATGTATAATAACAATGATAAAAATTATAATACCTGAAGCACGTGTGGCAAAATGTTATCTATTAAGCTGTAGTGTTTATTTTTTGTATTTAAGTTTTTGTTATTTACAAGTTTTTAAAATGTATCCTGGAGTTAAATGCAAAAATGTTTAACGATGATAACTTTTTTTTGGATGACAATTTTTCAAAAATGTTCTGGTGGACAATAATGTGGAAGCTAAAACTGACATTTTTATTAATAATTATTTGATTTTTAATAAACTTTGAAACCACAAAAAAAACCTAGATATTTATACCAACAGGAAATCAAGTATTTTAAATATAATGTCATACAAGTTTAATTTACATTAAGTAAATACTCACATAGTAGTTGTCATTTATTTGAGCCATTGGTGCATTTACACAGGCCCCTAAACATTCGACTTCTGTAAGAGTGAAAAGTTTGTCAGGTGTAGTCTCTCCAACCTTTATTCCTAAAAAGTGTAAATAAGCACTGTAAGGATCAGATACTATTTTAATTGCAACATAGTTTAAAGAAACAAAACAAACCCATTACAGAGGCATGTAAAAAGTATTTAAGAGCACTGAATTTCTTAAACAAACTCTGTATAATTATTATAGAACATTCAAGGATTTCTTAAGTGGACCTGTTCCTTTTCAGTCAAATTTCAAGAGCCTCATCTCCAGTGTTTGTTGTTACATAACAATGTATCAGACCATATAAATTTTGATCATTGACAATTAACCTACTATTGTATTGTAGCTATACAATCAGACTAGGGAAGACTCAGAAAGCAGTTAATGTCAAAGATCATTAAGAATGTGAGGATAGAAAGTACGCTCAAATCTTCAGGGAAGGCATTTTGATAAAATCAGACCCGGCAAATTCTACATCTTGGAAACCACCTTCATGTACTTGGACAAGTATGCAAAGAGATGCATACGTGAAAGTAATTGCAGCATAACTTAACTTATATAGAAAAATGAGGCAGACATACATATTATCAATAGTCAAAATTAAGTGCAAAAAAGCAAACAGACACATTACAAGAATGTATTCAACAATGAAAATAATTAAAACAACATTAACTCTAAAACTGATATACCCAACTGTCGTCACAAATTTGTACCTCAGAGGTAGGGGGATGCAATTTTAAGCAGACTTCAGCCTCTGTTTTATATACTTTAATACGGTCCAGCTATTTTTACAACATGCAAGTATTTTATATTCAGTAACAACAAGATTAAGAGACACTTCCTTTTACTTCATTTGATATGTATAGTGATAAATGTGACAGTGGCCGTTTGCCCCTGTAGTAACATCTTCTTCCACACTTCCCTTCCTGAAGCATTCTTCCTTTTCCAAATCTTATTTGTTTCAAGTCTCGTTTGGAAGAATGAGGATAATACAGTCACTTCATGTGCCACATGCTATCACACAATGAGTGAAACTTACTTTTCTAAGCAATGAACACTTTAAAATTTTAAGAAGCTTTTAAAACATACTCAATGATTAGGAAAGAAAACATGAAAACTCAGCTTTGAGAATGAGAACTAAAGAATACAGAATAGGAAGAAATAATGGTGGGCAAACACAGTAAGACAAAAATTTACTCATCAAGTACAGATCCAGTATGATAGTAAAAGCTGGAAAATTTAGGTAAAAACAGGTCACATTTCAAAAGACAAATCTATTTTTTATAGACATTATAAACATACTGTGCCCCATACCAAGTTTTTTCTGAATGGCTTCCAGTATGCTGTCGGAGTTTCGGAGCATGCAAGGTGTGGTAGTGCAGACTTGAATGTGATACTTTCCAACAGGCTTTCGATTATACATTGTATAAAAAGTTGCTACTTCATACACTCTCATTGGAGGTACCTGTAAAATTTCTGCAACCTAAAATATTTTAATAATACGGTTACAATGTTTATTAATTGAGCTTTAGATATGTCATAAAAAACATTAATTTCAATACTGCTTCAATTTGGTAAAAACCAAAAAAGTTCTTCAGAAGCAGAAACTATATCTGTATTTGATATCTGCGAGGCATAAGTCCTTCAATTTTGAAACTTAAAAATCACACATATATCCAGGTCTTGACATGAAAAAAGAATTCGTTAAATGGCATTTCAAATGACAAATATATTAAACTTTTTCTTATCAGGGATTCTAAAGGAAATGTATTCTCAAAAGACATCTAACCCTGGGCTCACTCCTGCGGTATTAAAGTAGCTATGCTGAATCTAATTCTGTGGTACTAAATCAGGGTTGCACCTCTGAACCTGGGAACTCTCTCAAAATACACAAGCTGGCGTCGAATCAATGGGATAATTGTAAGGCCCTGGTGTCTAACTAAAATAGTTCTCCTGAGCTGCTGTCATGCACCTCCCTATAATGCATGGGCCCCTGGATATTGTTTTGTTGGGCTTTTCTTGGAGGAGAAAGGGCAGTAACATTAAAAGTCTCAAAGTGGAAAGAATTTTGATTCTATTCTCTGTATGCTATTTCTTCCTCTCGTACATACACATCCAATTCTACATAGAATAGAACAATATTTTTAAAACATTTTCACATTGGTTTCTCATTTATTTTGCTCTGCTAAGCTTGACACTCAGCAAGACTTTCAACAAGCTTACCATTATCAAAAACATAAATTTTTCAAAAAAAAAAGTTATTTATGATTAGAAACACACCTAAATCATCACCGAGGAAGTTGGCTGTTATAAAATAATGAGGTATCTAGAAACGCCCCCAAACATTTATTTATTGAAATAAAAAAGCACTTATGTTTACTAAGTATGGTGGTTTAGTCGCTAAGTCGTGTCTGACTCTTGCAACCCCATGGACGCGAGAGCCTGCCAGACTCCTCTGTCCGTGGTATTCTCCAGCCAAGAATACTGGAGTGGGTTGCCATTTACTAAGTATATTACTAACCAAACTTGCTTTATAACGTCTTTCATAATCAAAACAAATCAACAAGAGTCCACAACACTGTTAGAGTACCGTGCCAAGTAAATAAGAGATTAATGAACTCTTATCTAAAATTTGCATCCAGGATTCCATTAGATAAACTGAAGACATTCCTAGACTCTAAGAAAGACTCTAAGACATTCCCCTTGTCACAGTGAGAAAGTGACAAGGGGAATGAAGCACAGCAGAATCTCTGCAGAAGTCAGTCAAGTACAAACTGCACAGAATTAGAGATGAGTCAGCCCCAGCTCTACCACTTAGAAATAATAATATAATAATTGGAAAAGCTCTATCTAGTCCAGAATCATCACCGCAGATGAGCAAGTCCAGAGAAAAATCAGATCTCTGAGCTCAAAGTAAAATATATTTCCCATTGTATCAATGGAATAATCATCACACTGGCTTATTAGCCGTGTGATTCTCGCAAGAATCAAATAATATATGGCTTTGTATTATACTCATAAATGATACACTATAACATAATACCATACAAATGTAGTTACATTAAAAGGATATGAATAAACTTGAAATCTGGATTACTGCTGAAAACACTATTAGGAAAAAAATGAATCCTAAAGTATGCATAAATATACTAACTGTATTTAAATGGGTCACTCAAAAGATTTCCCTAGGTTGTTGATTCCAAGCTGCCATAATCAAATGTCACAAATACCATGTATTATAAGGATTTTAATTAAAGCCTGAGGCCAAAAATGCAAAGTATTAGAAAGATTCACATTAGCTGTGAGCAGATCTTTTTCTCTGCAATTCTAGTATTTAAACAGTACATTCCTTTTCAGAATATATTGACAACAAATTATACATATTTGGGATCTTTTTTTCCTCTCAAAGACAGAAAAAAAGCCTCTCACTCTAATGCCCTTACTATTTCTTGCAAGGATAAAAAGCTCCCCCCTTTCAGTTTTCAGCATTATTAAGGGAACCAACAGAAACATAAATATAATTTAGGGTATGAGATATATAAATGATTTGTTGTTGTTCAGTTGCTAAGTCGTATCCAACTCTTTGCAACCCCATGAACTACAGCACACCAGGCCTCTTTGTCCCTTACTATCTCCCCAAGTTTGCCCAATCTGGGAGAACTTCAAATTCCTGGATTATGACATTAATGACCATCAGAGAAATTTCCACATAAGGAAGTTACTATACACAACCTCTCTTTTTGAACTAACACAAAAATGAAGTACCTTGTTCATGGCAGAGATGGGCAGCCATCCATTCTGTCTCTGGGCTAAATCCAGAACAGGAAGCACAGCTGCTGCCTTATGCCCTTCTGGGTAGTTTTTCACAATGGCCTCTATCCTCTGTATCAGAGAAAAAGCACTTGTTTTTATATATCTGGAAGATGCTAAATAATCCGTAAGTTAATTATAACATTAATTCAGTCATACCTTATAGTTTTCTGGTGTGAAATCAAATGGAGTTTCTGGGTTATTCTCAGGAGTATCTCTGTGCTACACAAAAGGAAAAAAACGTTTCTCAAAATTATCAAAATTCCCTGAAACGTGTGAACAACTTTGTACCCTACTACTACTGATTATTTAATTTCTTCACTTTGATTCAAACATGATATATGTCAATCTATCCTTGCTTCAAAAGCAATGGCTAATTATTAACTACACATCTGATAAGTATGATTACCAAAATATTAGCAGAATTTAAAAATTTAGACATTTTCAAAATCACCCTTTGTAAGTTACAAGAAATAGCTTTAGGATCAAAAACCAAAAAAAGTGTAATGCAACCTGACGAGAGTATACGATCTTCTAACATAGTATAATTACAAAAAATTACTGATTATTGGGAAGCCTTATGAAATTAAGACACAAAATTTTGAGCATGACAATATGTACATTTTTCCAAAAGAATGTACCAGATTATCAAAGGGACCCACTACCTACTACAAAAACACCCACAGATAGTTTTCCATAACAGAAACTAGCCAACAGCAAGCTTTATTTCTTCTCCAATAAGAGCAGGCCCTTTTCAAACACTGACAAGAAATGGCATGTCAACAGGAAATCAAATGAGTCACACTGAGATTAAAACTTACATCAATTAATGTTTTGTATATATGGTGAAAAAACTGAATCCCTTAATTTGTTAACTCTCAAAAGTTCTGCTTTTTTAAGGACATGGAAAAGGAAACAAAGTTTCTTTGGACAATCATCTCAAATATTTTCAGACAAAGACAACAAAATGGAGAGCAGGACTCTACTTATTAATAGTATGGCTAACTCATTTATTAAGATTCAGCCGTAAAATAATTCATTTTCCAAAACTATACCATCAACTGAATCATCACCCAACTCCACTAAACTGCCCTTAAATACTAGACTGATTTCTGAAAAATGTACCTTGGCACAGAAAGGGCATACATATCTTTTCTTTCTGAATTGTGCAGCCAATCAACCTCTACCTGTAGTGAAACCCTGGAAACCAAAAACATGAGGGACAACAGCCAATGTATTGGCCGTATTACTGAAATCCATGAGTTTCAAGCTGATGCCATTCTGGGATTCCCCAGTTTGCAGCCTCAGAATCTTCAGTCAGCCAACATAAATGATCTTGAAAAATCCACAGTATGACAAGAAATCAGGTTAGGGCTCACGGTTATTTCACCAAGGAATCATCTAAATTCTTAATCCCAGGGTGGCCCTGGTACCAATTTAACTTGAAATGCAGTGAATTCAATTATATTTAAACTCCCACAAACTCCCACTCCAGCAAACACCAAAGATCTTTAAGATGTTGCATTTAACCAAACTTCCAAGTCCTTTCATTCTGAAGAAATCTTAGTCATTACTTACCACAAATAAGGCTCCTCCAGCTCCATTCTGAACAGCTGTCTTATGCAGATTTCTTATATGTTTTCCCTAAAATTTTAAGAAAGTTCAGGAAATCAAATACCTTATGAAACTTTAAAATCAGTAATTTAAAAGAATAGAATCAACTTATAAAGTAAGTTGGACTTCCCTCATGGCTCAGCGGTAAAGGAAATGCAGAATCAAAGGTAAGGTTTCTACCTTGCTTGCCTACAGTAACACACAATAGTCAATGGAAGAGCCAGAACCACAAGCTAAATCTCCTACGTTCTTTTGCATGCAATTGCAGAGCTAATGTACCATTAACTTACTGCGTTTCACTTATGTCTGAATCAAATTGGATGCCAATCTTTATTCACTATGGATCTTCATAAACATGTTTCATTCTGTGAAAATGTATTGAACGTTACCCCCTTTTAAATTCTTCACTACTTTAGAAACTCTAGCCATAAAAGTATTAGTTCAGAAAGCTGCCCATAATTGACCATACTCAATTACTTTGGAAGGAATCCATTTGATTACTCTTTGTTCCTTTTTTTTTTTTTCTTTCAGCATGAAGGCAAGTCCCAGTCTATCCCATGATAGGCAGCTAAAACTCCAAGAGAAAAACTAGTCTTAATGTCTTAGGCTTCAAAATCACTGTGGACAGTGACTGCAGCCATAAAGTTAAAAGACGCTTGATGCTTGGAAGAAAAGGTATGACAAACCTAGACAACATAATAAAAAGCAGAGACATCACAGCCAACGAAGGTCTATATAGTCAAAGCTATGGTTTTTCCAGTAGTCATGTGCAGATATGAGAGTTGGACCACAGTGTAGGCTGAGAATTGATGCTTTTAAACTGCAGTGTTGAAGACGATTGAGAGTCCCTTGGATAGCAAGGAGATCAAACCAGTCAATCCTAAAGAAAATCAACCCTGAATATTCACTGAAAGGACTGATCCTGAAGCTGAAGTTCCAATACTTCAGCCACGTGATGCAGAGCCGACTCACTGGAAAAGTCCCTGATGCTAGGAAAGATTGGGGGCAGGAGGAGAAGGGGGCAACAGGATGAGATGGTTGAACGGCATCACCGACTCGAGACACGAGTTAGAGCAAGCTCTGGGAAGATGGTCATGGACAGGTAAGCCTGGGTGCTGCAGTCCATGGGGTCACAGAGTTGGACACGAAGTAGCGACTGAACAACCACCACCACCACAGGACGGGGACAGGCAAGTGGGAAATCCAGGAAAAGAAAAAGTCAGAGAGAAGCCTCCACTTCTGTGACTGACTCCAAAAAGTCTAGCTACAAGAGCTGAACCAATATGTGAGCTGCTGCCCACAAGGGAGCCAGACTGCAGTCTGAGTCAAGTTAATTGCCTACCTGCAACAATTACTACAACAAAATACTCTTTGGAGGAATTTTTAAAATTCATAACCTCTATGACCATCATTCACAATATCCAGGACACAATCCAAAATTATTCAATACACAACAAGAAAAGGAAACAACTCATTTTCAAGAAAAAAAAGACAACCAGTGGAGATTACCAATCATTTCAAAATGACTACAACAGGGCTTAAGGACATAAAAATATCGTCAATGAATGAAAAGACAGAAATAGAAACCATAAAAAAAGAACCAAATGAAAATTCTAAAACTGAAAACATAATCCATGAAAATTTCACAACCCTTTCACCTCTATGAAACTAATTAGTGGCTTGGCAATGAGGCAGCATCAGTTGTAAAGTGATGTCAACAAAACAGAAAACACTGCACAATTTACTTAAGGAAAGATGGAAATAAATCTATTCTGAGTAGCTTTTGGCTCCATATTTCATAATTTTTAGGCAATTCTGCCAATCATTCAGTAAGATATTACTGCACAGAAACAAAAAATAAAGTTCAAGGAGATTAAAAATTATGGTTCAAAGTCACACAGGTGTCTTCCACTAGACACAGTACTAAATTCTGGATATTTTAAAATCAATGCCAAGCTGAAAAAAGCCTGTGGCTGAAGAAATTGGCAGCTAGCTAATAAAGCAGCAATTATAACAAAATAAGCAATTTCTTTGAAAATGTAAATGATTCCCTTAAAAGTTTCTCTTTCAGGAAAGGGACTTCATTAGTGAAACCTCTTTACTCATTTATTTCCTGACTTTTGCTAGGTCATCTGATATCCCAATATTTGTAAAAGATTAGAAGGGCCTGATTTATAAATTATATAACATCTTCACAATGGCATATCATGCAGCATTAAAAATGACTGCTCAAAATGCATAATGAGAAAAAACAGGCTACAAAAACAGGATGAACAATAACGATCTAATTTTTTAAAATTCCGACGTCAAAATGTTCACGTTTTGGTAATCTCCCATTTGATAAAACTACGGGTGATTTTTATTTTTTGAATTTAATTCTATTTGCTATTCCTAATGCTTTTCTTATTTTGTCCTTTCCACCTAAAATACCCTTTCCCCAGTCCATCTGATCCCACCCCTAATCTATTCCTATTGCTTCTAGGAAAAATTATAGCACCTTCAAATCAAACTGGATGCTCTATTCACAAGTATCTCTAACACTGCACGGTTGACCCCTGAAGGATACTGGGGGTTAGGGGAGTATGCTAACTGGTTTTGTGAGGATGTTTTTTTTGGTGGAGCTGGGGGCAGGGGTGGGAATGGGGCGGCCAGTGCTTGCTAAGGTCTCAGTTCCCTGACCAGGGATTGAACCTGGGCCACAGGCAGTGAAAGCGTGGAATCCTAACCCCTAGACCACTAGGGAACTTTCTGTGTAACTTCTAAGTAGTAGAATATACGAACGTAACAGTCAGATTCCAAATGAGGTTTCTCCATATACCCTGGTGACTCAGTCCAGTCGGTAAAGAATCTGCCTGCAGAGCAGGAGACCTGGGTTCGATCCCTGGGACTGAGATCCCCTGGAGAAGGAAATGGCAACCGAGTCCAGTATTCTTGCCTGGAGAATCCCATGGACAGGAGCATGGCTGGCTACAGTCCCTGGGGTTGCAATGAGTCGGACACAATTGAGCGACTAGACCACCATATACTCTGGATCCTGCAGTAGTTTAGTATCTACTGTTGAGGAAAAAAATACGCTTATAAAGTGGATCCGCGTAGTACAAATCTGTTGGAGGATCAACTGAACCTTTACGTGTATGGTATTTACTACCTCAAGTTCCTACTGCGTAAGACTATCAACTCCACAAGAATAGGGGATGTCTAAATCCATGGCTTAACTGTAATATGGGGGAAATAACAGTATCAACCTCATAAATGAGATTTCGAGTGTAAAGAGTTTACAGTGCTTGGCACACGGAAAGCAGTAGCGCAATGTTGTTCCCTGTCACCACTATTATCCGATTTTGTCACCTGGAGCCCAGCAGGTAAGAGTGGATTCTCAAGCGTTTACCGAGAGACCAAGTCTACACACTGGAATATCCGAGGATACCAGGGACAAGCGTAGAGGCCCAAAGTCCGGAGAAGGTGCGGTGCGGCCACCAGGCGAAACCGGAACTCACGTGCAAGCTGCTGGGCTCGCCCCACACCCAGGGCCCCGCCGGCCCCTTCCCCCGGGAACCGGCCCCAACATCCCAAGGCCCAGCCGGGGACGCCCCGCCGTGCCCCTCATCTCTGGGCGCGCACTGCTCAGTGAGCACGAACGAGCGTTTCGCCCGGGGACTCAAGTGTCCTTCCCCGAGTGAGGCGTGCTCGGAGGTCACGGGCGTCCGGCCCGATGGACTCGGGCGCGGAGACACCCTACTCGGCCAACCTCCCCACAGCCACCGGGGGACCACGGGACGTCCCTCTGCGAAGCGGTACGCCCGCGGCGGGCCACGCAACGCTATCCTGGCGCCGCCCCCCAGCCTCCCGTCCCGGGGAGGCCTCGCTCCGCCGCCCCCCGGCCTCCCCGAAGACGGTGAAGGCCGCGGTGTCCTTGTCGCCGCCCGGGACCAGAGCCGGGCCCGGGCTCCCGCGTGCCCGCCGCTACAGGAGGCGCGGAGAGAGGCGGGGAGGGCGGCGTCCGCGTTCATTTGAGCCTCCTTACCCAGTGGGCGCCGAGGCCGGCCGCGCGGGCCCGTAGCGCCGCGGAGGGGAACATGGCTGGCCAAACTGCGGGCCTCCGGGCCTCGCCGGGCACGATCCCGAGCCGTCGGCACGCATGGCGTGCGCGCCCCCGAGTCCAGCCCGCGCGCCGAGGGCCGCGGGGCCCAGTGGGCGGAGACTTCCGGGCCGGGGCGGGGCGGGGCCTGCTGGCGCCCGGAAAGCGGTCCGCCGGGCGGTGCTTGGGCTCCACACGTTGAAAGTAGTCTCCAGGAGCCTGGCGCTCCGCCGATCCGGGCTTATGGGGCGAGTTTCTCTCCTGGACCCTTAAGAGGATTTAGCTGTTTCTCTTTTGATTGTACTTCTCTAGAAAAAGCTCCGTGGTAACCCCTATCAGTCGTGTGTTACACATTGCAGAATTGAAGGCAACTGGGCTGCCTGCTCTCGGCTCCCGTTCTTTGCTTTGAGGTGCGAGCCTTCGTGTTTAGAGGGAAATAATACGATCATAATATAGTCTAGACTTGGCTCCGGAGTCGCGGAGAGTGGGAGGTGGAAGGCAAGCTGGACGGCCCTGAGTGACGACTTGCCGGGCTGCGTGGCAGTGCTCCCTGCTATTCTCGGATCTTTGTACGTGTTAGAAATTTTCCATAATAAAACTTTCCATAAAGAAAAAAAGCCGCTTCCTTCTTGCTGTTTGTCTGGTCATCTCTGGAAATTCCAGCAAATATGTGCTTGGTAACAGCTGTTCTGTGCCGAGCTCGTTTCCTGCAGTGAAGGGTTTACCCCGCCGCCTGCTTTGCTCCTGTGTCTCGCACCCACTCCCTTCCTTTGCCCATTTTCTTCGCTGTGATAAACTTGTGAATGATTTCTGAACTTTCACGTCAGAACAGGGACTTTAAAAATATATATATCCTGCATTAATTTTAAAACTCCAAAATATCCCTTTGCAACTCTGTGAGTCATGTTTCACAAATGAGGGAATTCGAGTCACAGAGGGCTGCCAGCCAGTAGCTAGGAATAGACACCAAATGCCTTGGTTCCCATTCCTTTGCCTTATCTTTTATATTGGTTTGCGTCTTCTAAATTGGCTTCAGTATTTCCCTTTAAAAGGGAAAAATATTCTGGGCCTCAGTGTTGATTCAAGCTGTTTTATTATAGTGTGTCTCTCAGTCATGTCCAACTCTTTGCGACCACGTGGACTGTAGCCCACCAGGCTCCTCTGTCCATGGGATTCTCCAGGCAAGAATACTGGACTGGATACCCATTTCCTTCTCCAGGGGATCTTCCTCACCAGGGATTGAACTCGGGTCTCCCAAATTGCAGGCAGGTTTCTTATCATATGAGCCACCTTATAATAATATTATAACATTACCTAACTATTAATACACCGAACACTATTATACACATAACTGTTTTATAGTTCTTACATAACTAAGACCAAAACATATTACAAATACATAGAAACTTATACATGGATGATATTGATTGATAAGGCATGGGTTCTTTACACCTGGAATGCATGCTGTTTTACTAGATTCTATGAGGGCCTTCTCTGACCTTCTGGTTTGAATTGTTTTCCCTAAATATGCCTACCTCCAATTTCATCACCACATTTACAACCAGGTTATAACCAACATAGGTGGAGAATCCTGCCCTTCTCAACTCATTCGGTTCAACAGCCTACACTGTACCTGTCATGAGAGGAATTCAGTATTTGTTGACAATGAAAATCTCATACATGGTGCAGATATTTGGCCTCTCTAAAGGGGCTGTATGTCTGGTTGGATCCAGGCTTACACGCATGGGTACTGGTGAGAGTGCTTTTCTAATACAAGGAACAGGAAACCTAAGTAAAGTTGATTGAACAGTATTGGGTTCATGATCTCACACGAAAAGAATTCCAGAGGTAGAGCTGCTGCTGCTGCTGCTAAGTCACTTCAGTCGTGTCCGACTCTGTGTGACCGCACAGATGGCAGCCCACCAGGCACCCCCATCCCTGGGACTCTCCAGGCAAGAACACTGGAGTGGGTTGCCATTTCTTTCTCCAATGCATGAAAGAGAAAAGTGAAAGTGAGGTCGCTCAGTCTGTCCGACTGTTAGCGACCCCATGGACTGCAGCCCACCAGGCCACTCCGTCCATTGGGTTTTCCAGGCAAGAGTACTGGGGTGGGGTGCTATTGCCTTCCCCGGGTAGAGCAGTTCCAAGATTAGATAATTCAGTTACTCAAGGAGTTCTTAGAAACTTGAGTGCCTTCTGTCTTTTCCTCTTCCATTTTCAGCTGGGTCTCCTATGATGGTCACAAGATGGCTGCAGCAGTTCCAAGGAGCGGATAGACATAATAACATTCCAAGGGAGAAAAAGAACTCTTACCTTTTAAGCAAGAGCCCCAGCAGATGTCTTTGTATCATGGGCATTCCTGCTACAGTAGTTAAAGGACAGGCTCTGGCATCAGAGCTGGTTGAGGGCTTTGTAGTGGTGTGACTTGACTCTGGGTAAATTATCTCTGTGAGCTTCCATTTAAATGGTACCCCCTTCAGAGCTTTACCCTGGAAATGAGATGGGTTACTAACCGTCTGTAAAAATGAAACACCTGTGAAAAGCTTTTAAAAGTACTTAGTGTAGGGTAAGCATCAGCGGGGGGGCTTCCATGGTAGAGCAGCATCTTTGGAGGTGATAATCGGTAGATACAGTGTATATTTCATTGGCGACCAGCAGTGAGCAAAGACTTAGCAAAATAGGTGTCCCTAATTTCTGTTACTTAGGAGAGAAAACAAAGAGTGAAAAGAGTAATGCTTAAAATATGAAAGTTCAGTGTTAAGAGAATGTCTAGCCTGTTAACCCTTTTCCAACAATGATACCCAAAGTAAAATGCTTTTAGTTCAACGTTGAACTGCTGGTAAATGCAACACCACTCTGTTCAGCAGTCCAAAAGATTTGTTAATGGCCAGGGTGATTTTGGCTTATCCTTAACCCAAATAATTCTCAAGTGCAAATGTCAGGATTAATATCTCTCACACCTAGTAAAGTGAGTTTATTTCTAAAGCTACCCCACTGCACAATCAACTATTCTTCCCTGAGTCCTTAGGTTAGAATTGTGGGGGCTGTTTGAAAAATCCTATCCTTCCTTCTACTTTCAAAGTCATGGTTTCTGAACACAGATCCACATGGACATCAGTGATTTCAAATGTTAGTGACCTAACCATGTAGGGATGATTAAAGCTGGTGTGATTACATACATGTGGATTTCATTCCAATCCAAAGAAAGGCAATATCAAAGAATATTCAAACTACCATACAACTGTGCTCATTTCAAATGCTAGCAAGGTAATGCTCAAAATCCTTCAAGCTAGGTTTCAGCAGTAGGTGAATTGAGAACTTCCAAATGTACAAGTTGGATTTAGAAAAGGCAGGGGAACCAGAGATCAAATTGCCATTCAGTTGGATCATAGAAAAAGCAAGAGAATTCCAGAAAAACATCTACTTCTGCTTTATCAGCTATGCTAAAGCCTTTGACTATGTAGATAACAACAAACTTGCAAAAATCTTAAAGAGATGGGAATGCCAGACCACCTTACCTGTCTCCTAAGAAACCTATATGCAGGTCAAGAAGCAACAGTTTAAACTAGACATGGAACCATGGACTGGTTCAAAATTGGGAAAGGAGTACATCAAGGCTGTATGTCACCCTGCTCATCTAATTTATATGCAGAGTACATCATGCAGAACACTAGACTAGATGAATCACAAGCTGGAATCAAGAATCAGCAACCTCAGATATGCAGATGATACCACCCTTATGGCAAAAAATGAAGAGGAATCAAAGAGCCTCTTGATGAAGGTGAAAGAGGAAAGTGAAAAAGCTAGCTTAAAACTCAACATTCAAAAAACTAAGATCATGGCATCTTGTCCCATCACTTCATGGCAAATACATGGGGAAAAAGTGGAAACAGTGATATATTTTATTTTCTTAGGCTCCAAAATCAATGTGAATGGTGACTGCAGCCATGAAATTAAAAGACACTTGCTCCTTGGAAGAAAAGCTATGACAACCCTAGATAGCATATTAAAAAGCAGAGATATTGCTTTACCAGCAAAAGTCCATATAGCCAAAGCTATGGTTTTTGCAGTAGTCATGTATGGATGTGAGAGTAGGATCGTAAAGAAAGCTGAGTGCCAAAGAATTGATGCTGTTGAACTGTGGTGTTGGGAGACGACTCTTGAGAGTCTGAGCAACTGAACAACAACATACATGTAATGGACATTATTGTTGCCTGGATAGCATATATTCCACTACTCTAAGTTAGTGCTATTGCCATAAGCCGAGAGAAGTTAGCCTAACAATAGTGGTCAACCTTTTAAGAATACATGTGTTTTGGGGTTGGAGATGGGGCACTGGGAGTCAGGAGAGCTAGAATAAAGTTGAGAGGAAATGACCAACCGTGAGGAATTTTGGCTCTGCCAATCCTATGCTTTCTTCTCCAATTGAAGCATCGCAAACAGGAAACATTAAGGATATGGAATAATGGAAATCTTGAGATTTGTCATCAGAGGGAACTGGATTTATATTCTGACCTCATCACATACTAGATTCTGTGAAGCTGTGGTCCTCAATTTCTGAAAGTATAATGGGAACATTAAATTGTTCAGTTTATAGAAAATGATGAAGGTGACTCCTGGCACAGAGTTCCTTCCAGTACCTAAGAGGGGGTCTGCTCCACCTGTGGGACGCTTTAGTCGGGAGTTCTAAATTGTGACGATCTCCTAGGTCACAGCCTACTTATTAAGGCAGCCTTGGGCAGATCACTATGTACCTTGCCTTGAACGTTGCCGACTGGCCTGCCTTGCCTGGCTTTCTAATGTGTAATGTGAAATGCAGGCCCAGTCCTGCTTTAAGGGAAGAAGTGTGGCTAAGAGCCAGTTGTTATAAAATCAAAATTCAAAGGAAGGAAAAAAAGTGATAAGGTTACTGCTGGTGAGTAAGAGAGAGCTGTAGGAGGCGGGCGGGGGTGGGGGAGTTCTTTAAGCAGGAGATTTGAGAGTGCAAACAAGAGTCACCAGTCGCAGTGGTCCACTGAAGCGCTCAGCTTTTCGTGCTGTTTCACACCTGGGTGAGTGGGGATAAAGTCAGTGAATCGTCTCTTCACGGTCCTTCCAGATTCTCCTCAAATTAACCAGGGATGTGTGGGACCAAACGGGAATGAAAATCAGAACAGTCAGTAACTTAGCTACATGGACTCCCAGAGTAGACTGTTAAAAAAATTATAATAATAAGCAAAACGTCACCTAAGGCCATTAACATATTCAGGTGACTTCCCTAATGTGAGACTGAACCTAGGGGCTTCCCTGGCTCAAGTGAAATTTTCTACTCAGAATTTGATCAATTTGATCAAGTAATCAAAGTACTTAAGCAACAATGGTCTGCCTAACAGACTGGAGAAATTTTAAGACTGCTCATCACTGGTATCAGAATGTGGAGCAACAACCTGTCTCCATCAATGGCAGCAATGTAAATAAGATCAGCAATATGCACTCAGGTTCTTTTTTTTTCTAATATAAATTTATTTATTTTAATTGGAGGTTAATTACTTATAATATTGTATTGGTTTTGCCACACATCAACATGAATCCACCACAGGTATACACGTGTTCCCCATCCTGAACTTCCTTCCCACCTCCCTCCCCATACCATCCCTCTGGGTCATCCCACTGCTCCAGCCCCGAGCATCCTGTATCATGTATCGAACCTGGACTGGCGATTTGTTTCATATATGATATTATACATGTTTCAATGCCATTCTCCCAAGTCATCCTACCCTCGCCCTCTCCCACAGAGTCCAAAAGACTGTTCTATACATCTGTGTCTCTTTTGCTGTCTTGCATACAGGGTTATCGTTACCATCTTTCTAAATTCCATATATATGCGTTAGTATACTATATTGGTGTTTTTCTTTCTAGCTTACCTCACTCTGTATAATAGGCTCCAGTTTCATCCACCTCATTAGAACTGATTCAAATGTATTCTTTTTAATGGCTGAGTAATACTCCATTGTGTATATGTATCACAGCTTTCTTATCCATTCATCTGCTGCACTCAGTTTCTTAATATGCAGATCCTTTACCCTGCAAGTTTATACTTGTGAATTTATTCTAAGGAAATTACTAGAAAAGTCTACAAAGTTGTATGTACCCCATAGTATTATTGGGCTTCCCGAGGTGGCGCTAGTGGTAAAGAACCTGCCTGGCAATGCAGGAGACATAAGAGATGCAGGTTCGATCCCTGGGTCAGGAAGATCCCCTGGAGAAGGGCATGGCAACCCACTCCAGTATTCTTGCCTGGAGAATCCTATGGAAAAGGGAGTCCAGTGGGCTATGGTCCATAGGGTTGCAAGAGTTGGACAGGACTGAGGCGACTTTGATTATGCCAAAGCCTTTGACTCTGTGGATCACAATAAGCTGTGGAAAATTCTGAAAGAGATGGGAATACCAGACCACCTGACCTGCCTCTTGAGAAATCTGTATTCAGGTCAGGAAGCAACAGTTAGAAATGGACATGAAACAACAGACTGGTTCCAAACAGGAAAAGGAGTACGTCAAGGCTGTATATTGTCTCCCTGCTTATTTAACTTCTATGTAGAGTACATCATGAGAAATGCTGGGCTGGAAGAAGCACAAGCTGGAATCAAGATTGCCAGGAGAAATATCAATAACCTCAGATATGCAGATGACACCACCCTTATGGCAGAAAGTGAAGAGGAACTAAAAAGCCTCTTGATGAAAGTGAAAGAGGAGAGTGAAAAAGTTGGCTTAAAGCTCAACATTCAGAAAACGAAGATCATGGCATCCAGTCCCATCACTTCATG